>JBBYHH010657717.1:0-10348 GCA_038382905.1 Daphne laureola
CTCCCATAAGCAGAAGGCTTTCATCCGTGGGCGTCAGATCCTCGATGGAATTCTCATTGCGGATGAGACTGTATCCTGGGCAAAGAAGGCAAAGGAAAAACTATTGCTCCTCAAGATTGATTTTGCAAAGGCCTTTGACTCCTTGAACTGAAACTTCCTCCTCTTAGTACTGTCCCAGATGGGCTTCGGTAATAAGTAGTGCTCCTGGATTAAATCTTGTTTATCATCATCGAGAGTATGAGTTCTGGTGAATGGCAACCCAACCCAAGAATTTTCTATAGAGCGTGGTCTAAGGCAAGGAGACCGCCTTTCTCCTTTCCTATTCATCATAATCGCCGATGCAGTGGGTGCAATGATGAAGGAAGCGGCTGGAATCTTCAAAGGGATAAAATTGGGTGAAAAGAGTGGCACCCTAACTCACCTTCAATTTGCAGATGACACTATCTTCATTGGTGAATGGTTTCCCAAAAATATTCAGAATATATTCTCTCTTCTTCATTGCCTCGAGCTAGGTTCGGGATTACAGGTCAACTTAAGCAAGGCCCGCCCATTTGGAGTTGGAGTCCTACATTCAGAGCTGGAAGACATGGCTCATCTAGTCGGTTGCAAATGGGATAAAACCCCATTTGATTACCTCGGACTACCTGTGGGAAACGATCTATCTATAGTAGATAGCTGGGATCCTCTTGTCTCAAAGCTTAAAGCAAAACTCAGCTCTTGGAAGATAAACATGTTGTCTATAGGACGGAGGTTGACTTTGGTGAAATCCGTGTTAGGTGGTCTACCCCTTTATTTTCTTTCTCTTTTTAGGGCACCGGTGACGGTTCTCAAAAGAATAAAAAAACTTCGCAATAACTTCTTCTGGGGGAGAGGGGGTGAGACCAAAAAAATTGTTTGGGAAAACTATAAGTCTTTAGTTAGGAGTTGCATTATGGGTGGGCTAGGAGTAGGTAGTTTCTGGGGGAAAACACTGCTCTCCTTTGGAAGTGGTGGTGAAGGTTTCTGTTCGAAAAAGATAGGTTGTGGGCAAGAGTGATTTGTGATATTTATGGAGATGATGGGATGGGAAAAAACACTGGGAGGAGATCGGGGGGAGTGAGTGTCTAGAGAGTGATTGTAAAAACCATCTCTGTTGTCAACCACCTGGATACATCTCACAAAACTAGTATAAAAAATGTGGTAGGCAAAGGACAGCTAACAAAATTTTGGTTAGATATTTGGATTTTGCAGGTTCCACTAAAGGACACTTTCCCCAGATTGTTCCCCCTTGATCTCCTGCAAGACTCAACTGTGGAAGACAAACTTGTTCCTTCAAGTGTTGATCTCAAGTGGCAATGGTCTTAGCGGATCCCTCCTTTCGGGCGTACTAAGGATGAATTCCAGCAGCTTCTCAATATTCTTCAGGCAACATCACTCAATGTAGAGAAGGAAGACACGTGGAGTTAGAGCCTTGACAATGCTGGTTTTACAGTGAGGGCATTGTCCAAATTTCTTGATGAACTCAAGTTCCCGGATACATCGCCACCAACTTCCTTGTCAAAGCTGCTACCAAAGAAGGTCAATATCTTTCTCTGGAGGTGCCATCGCCTTTTCCTACCCGCTTTGGCCCAACTTCAACGTAGAGGTATTCTGATTCACAACACAATCTACCCTATCTGCAAGCAGTTTCCGGAAACAGTGGATCATGCCATCTTCTGTTGCTCCTTTGTCCTTCACATTTGGGACTGCATCCGCCAATGGTGCGGAATGCCGCCTGGGATGATTTTTTAAGCAGCGGACATCACCTCGGCAGATTTCCTTTGTGGTTGCACACATAACTCAATGATAACTTGGCAAGCAATTGGAATTATCATAGGATGGGTGATCTAGAAGGGAAGAAATCGGTTTGTTATGCAAAATTGCTCTTGGAATTCCCTCCAAATTGTTACAGAAATTCAGGTACAATCTTTTACTTTGTTCAAAAGCAGGGGAGGCATCATGAACTGCTCCTGGGACTCATGGCTTTTAAATCCACTACTGCAGCCACTGTAAGGCGTTTTTGGAAGAGTGTTGTTCATGTCTTTCCTCTTATTATTTTTTCAGGTCTGACTCTGCTTCTACCGTAGAAGTTAGTCTTGACCCTTGTAATATTCTTTCCCCTTTCTTAATATAATTCTCCTTGCCATCCAAAAAAAAATCTATCGTAATTTAATTGTTGATTTTTTTGTTTTACAAATTTTAAGTGAAATTAAAATATTAACTCTATAAAAATGTATAATTAATGTCCACTTAATCGTTATGTGATATGTCACATGAGCGACAACTCGTACAATTTAATGATTAATGATAGATTTACTTTTTCAATAAAATAATGATGATATTCTCACTTTAAAATGAACTTCAACGATAAATTTAGAAATTTCGTAAATCTCATTAACAAAATTACCCTTTATCCCTTATTTCTTCTCCCTAAATTCAATCCTTAAAGAATGGTATGGATCCAAACGTACATATCGTCATATCTATCTACATTTCATTTCGCTTCTCTCTCTTTTTGCTTTGTTTATTTAGGTAGTGTTCACCAAAAAAAAATTCTTACTTTTCTAATTTTTCATCCATAAAATATCTTTAAATCGTTGATTCCTCACTGAATCACATTTTAGTCTCATGCGAATACAAAAAACAAAAAAACAAAAAAAAATCTCAAATTTTCTTCATACACATACCTTTAGCGGAAGCAGAGATTTTGCCACGTTACTTGACGCGAAAGGAAAAGGAGTCTAAGCGTTGAGTTTGGGACTTTGACCTGACCATGAACTCCTCTTTTTATCTTTTGGTTGTTTTAGGTCGTATTCTTGTGCATGAAGCAAGCGAGTGCGTTTAATAACTTTGGGTATAGGGAGATCCAAATCGGTGTCTCATATTTACCTTTACCGTATTTTGAATTGAATAACTTTTTATCACTTCCTCGAGATAGATGACAGTGGGTTGAAGTAGATCACAATTCATAAAGATTCGTACTGCATATCGTGGATTTATCTGAAGAATTTATTCGCGAGTTTGTGGAGATGGAATGTTTTCTAACCCGATAATGTTTATGGAGATGGAAATAGATTTGACTCATCCGTACCGTGAAGCTCCATCATCTGTGAATTCGTGAATATCCGCAACCCACGATACCATTATACATACTAAATGAGATCCAAAAACATGTATCTAGTTACAAACTTCTACCTTTTATTTCTCTAGCACTATTAAAATGTAGAATAAATTGAGATGTTCCAAATGTTTGGATTTGTGCATCTCTAATTAATGGTTGCAATTATCTACAAAAATACTACTCCCTTCGTCCCAAAAATAATGAAACGTTTCTTTTACTGTTTCAAATTGCAGTGTTTGACTCAAAACTTAACTAAGAAAAATAGTGAGAAAAATAAAAAAGAATATATCTAGAAAGATTAGATTGAAAATTATGAGAAACATATGAATCATTTAATATCACATATCTATGACTTCATAAAAATAAATCGTAGATTAAATACTGTGAAAACAATAAAGAAACGTTTCATTATTTTTTGGACGGAGGGAGTAGTAGTTAAAAAATTATGCAATAATATTAAAGCATTCGTGGATGCTCCGTGGATGTAAAAAAATTCGTGAATAGTAGAGGAGGAGGCAAATTTACCTCCGTTTAAAATGATACCCACAAACTGCGGAGGTTAAAACATCCACGGATGGTGGAGGTGGATGAAATCCCTCCGCGGATAATCCGCTCCACCATCATTCCTAACTCCCTCTTTTATGAGTCTAGATGCTCCGTCCCATTTACGGTGTTCCTTTCATGTCCATCACTATAATTAGTTAATATCATTATTTTTTTTGTTAAAATTACAGAATAGTTAACCTTGTTAATTAATTATAGTGAAGGACAAGAAAAAGACACCACAAATATAGACAGTGATCGGGACTCCTCCTTTACTATTTAAATTTTTTGTTGCATTTTAATTTTTTTTTCTCATTTTCCAGGAATATTTATGTATCCATCGGTATCTGGTGGATGAAATTGTATTTCTACAATTGTATAAGTTTATACGACTATTTTTTATAATTTTATACTCCATCTGTTCCTGAAAAATTATCTTTTTAAATGTTATGATAGATTCAAATTATTACTAAAATGAACTATTAAAAAAATATACTTAGAAAAATGAGAAACATTAATCTATAATTTATATTTAAAATATTTAATTTTATTAATTAAAATATTAAAAAAATAAAATTATAAATAAAATAATGAAAAAGAAACGCACCACTATTTAGAGACAGTGGTAGTAAGTTTTAACTTTTAACTACAGCATACAAGTTATATATCTGGACATATATATAGGTACGTTTGATAAATCGAGTTTATTCTTTTTTAAAGAAAATGTACTATATTACTTCAAGAAAAAAAGTAGTACATTGCCAAAATAAGAGCCTAGTCGGCACACATGAGTGGTAGGCGAACCTATCATAACATAAGAAAAAAACATGCTAAGCGCGCAATCCTGATAAAATGAACTAAAATAACTACCTAGATCTCAGGGGAAAATAAAATAATTGACTAAATAAAAGATATAGAGATAACAAATAGAAGTCCATGTAAGAGCAAGACATGACCAACACAATCCAATTAGCGGACTCAATTTGTCTGTTGTGTGATTCGCCTATCACATGTTTGTTGCAGTGTTTTTTTTTATTTTTTCCTTTAAAAAAAAAAAATACGGAGACAGGTGAGGTACAAATGCATTACGCGACTAGGGATGGGCAACGGAGCGGGTCGACCCGCTCCATGGAGCGATCCGCACTGATCCGCATTTCAGCGGAGCGATCTGTGACCCGCTCCACCACATAACGGAGCGATCCGTGACCCGCTCCACATTATTGACTAATATCCGCGGATATCCACGGAGCTCCGCATGGTACAAAAAACTGATCAAAAGTACAATCAATTGCTGTCTAACTCCACATTTTTCTTGCTGTACAATTCTCAAAACAGTAATTCATAAAAACAACTTCATAAAAAAAGAATAAGTACCACATTAAGCGAAATGGAGCAAGAATACATGAGCAACTATCTACCAATCAGACTAACTTGCTCATGTTACAGTTTATAATACTACAGTTGCTGGACCGGGCTAACCATGCTATGGTAGCTTCCTGACAAAACAACTTCATCAACTGTAACGGAGGTGGCCGTTTGAGATTTCGAGGCAACTTACCACATTAAGCTAATCCCTTTTAAAGAATAAGTACCTCCAGTTAGTGAATATTCAAGCATCACTATCTTCAGCTTCATCATCATCATCACCTTGTTCAATATCTTCTAGAAAAATTTGAGGAGATGATAGGAATTTCTCTAACAAAACTACATATTAAATCAAGAATAAGAAATCAGAACTAGTTAAACAATTATAGCAATTGTAGTACTAATTATGGAAAGACATGTATATAAAATCGGCTTACCCTTATTCTCTGATTGCAACCAGTTTTGTGTGCACGCCAATGCTTCCACCATGATAGGATCCAGCCTATTCCGGTGAGGACTCACCAATCGCCCTCCGGTACTAAAAGCTGATTCGGAAGCAACTGTTGAAACCGGAATCGCATAGATATCTCTTGCAATATTTTGCAAGATCGGAAATGTCGGACCATTTATTTTCCCCCAACTTAGAATATCAAAGTCAGATTCTCTTGGAACCACATCTGAATCCAAGAACCGTTCCAACTCCGACCTTCCTCCAGATCTCCCACATCTACTCATCATAGCATAATCATCAAAGTCTGTCGGAACATCCTCAACAATATAATCCTCATCAACCAATCTAAAAGTTGAACTCCTAGCAATAGGTGATTCGAACACACTTTTTTCATACTCTCGTACCAAATTGCTTTAATTTTCCACAATCTTTTCAACTTCTTTACCAACTTTCTCATGTTCATATATCTTCTGAAAAAAATATCTTAACAAAAGCTTCTTGTACCATGGGTCCAATAGTGTAGCAATACCCATAACCCTATGTACATCTTTCCAATATTTCTCAATTTCTCAAATTTGCGCAACATATTTTTTGCCATATCAGAAATTAAGGGATTTGGATCCAATACCCATTTTCTTAATGCCAATTGGATGTTGCAAATACTTGGAAAGTAAATATTTGTTGTTCGATACTTTGTGCCAGAGAACTTCTCAGTAACCATGTGAAATAACTTCAACTTTTTGCATATCAAAACAGCCTTATCCCAATCAGACTTGGTTATTGCAACCTTGAACGCAGGCTCAGTTTTCTCACATCGCTAAAAAACCTTTCTATAGCTTATAGCCGATGCAAACATCAAATAAGTGGAATTCCAACATGTTTTACAATCAATGGACAACTTCTTAGTTGTTGGAATTCTCAATTAGCGAGCCAACTCATCAAATAAGTAGAATGCCTAGGTCATGATATCGCACTAAAGAACTGATAGAAATTTAGGTGACATGCATAACGAATGGTTGAAACATTCAGTTATTGAATGATACATGTATAATTATAAGATATAAAATACGATTAGTCTAGACGTTGTTAAACATTTGAAGTTATGTGTCTAATGGGATGCACATAACTTGACGTGGTTAATGAGTTAGGTATGCTTGCGTGGCAGACTGACCAAACAAGCAAGACCTAACTCAGCATGGAATAATATAATGAATGACGTCATTCTTCATTAGAGTATGTGTGGTATGGTGTGCACTTGCAGACTAAACATACACACTTCAAGTGATTAACGAGTTAAGTATAAGGGAGTAGCGAGCAGACTACACTTCATGACCTAACTTTAGCGAAATGAATGAGGTATGATGGAGTGGCGAGCAGACCACACTTCATGACTTGACCGCCGTTAGTGTGAGGAGTGGAGTGGTTCGGGCCGGATGACCCGGACATATCATGGCGGGTGAGCAGACCCGATCCATGTAGATTTTGGGCGCACAGACCCATTAGGTAGTGCTCTAGCTTCACAAGCTGACGAGAAGACCAGACTTGTGAAGTGCGATCACGTGAAGCTCTTCCCTGGATGGGTATCTTCTGGGATGACTTTTAGTATCCCTGGTGGCTCTGCTGGCGGAACATTCCCACAGTGGGTGATGTACACACCCATTATAGGTCATTCAACAATATTTATTTGGTAATGATAAGAAATAAATAATTATTGCATCAGACATGCGACAAGCATTTACTAGACATACTCATGATTTAATTCTCTTATACTCGATTAATCGGATTATTGTTTATTAAGAAGTTATGCTTAGTGTACATTGTTTGTAAACTTGTTTATTTGAGAATGTATCAGAACCTTAGTGAAGGGCCTTCTACACTCCTGCTTACTGAGCGTATGGACGCTCACCCCTTACAATTTCGGGTGAGTACTTTGATGATGAGTACTATCCCAAGCTCACTGAGCTGGAGCTGGGATACGAGTATTACGAGGAGGAGTGGACTCTGGGTGACGATGCGTTGTAGTCGCTCGACATAGCTTGTTCTATCTTTTATTTTGGGGACTTGTTTTATTTATGTTGCGCTATTACAAACTTACTTATTTTATTATTGGTTTTAGTAACACTTTCATTTATTACTCTGATAATTTACTCTCAGTTTTCGCAAAAGGTTTTCAAAGTCTACAAAGTTTCAAAATTTTCACAAAAACTGGGTTATAAAAATGGGGACGTTACACAGGAAATCATAATGGATGGTAAAAGATTTACCTAGATTGGAATGGGGGGAGCTAAATTGAGTAAATTAGACAGGTTCTTACTGTCCATGGAGCTTCTTGAATTATGGCCTAAGCTAGTTGTTGTGGCTCTTACAAGAACTTTTGCTGACCATTGCCCAATTATGCTGAAGTCTACCCAATAAGATTTCGGTCCCTCGCCTTTTCATTTTTTCGATCACTGGATGCCTGAGGAGTTCAATTCAATGATATGTGAGCAATGAAAGAATTTCTCTGTTAAGGGTTGTGCGAGCTACGTATTTAAGGAGAAGCTAAAACTATTGAAAATGCAGATTAAATTATTCAAGGAACAACAACTTCATGTTGGGTTAATTGAGGCAAGAAGAGAAGTAGAAGAATGGGATCAAAGAGCAGAAAATGAGATTTTTACTAATGAAGAGGCGACGACATTTACTAAAGCGAGACACAATTATTTTAAAACTCAGAAACTTCACTCTCAATCGATGAAGCAAAAATCAAGAACAAAATGGGCAAAAGAGGGTGATGAAAATAGTAGCTTCTACCATGGTATGGTTAGAGGCATGCTTAAGAAAAATTCCATTCACGGCCTAAATGTAAATTGGTTGAAGGTGTAAGAGCTGACCAAAATGAAGGAGGAGGTATTGGAATTATTTCAAAAACAATTCTGTGAAGATGATCTAGATCGGCCGGAGTTTGTCAGTGATAAATTTCAAAAGCTGGAGGTCGGTCAGATCTTAGAGCTGGAAGGTTCTTTCTCTGAAGAGGATATTAAACAAGCAGTGTGGAGCTGTGAATGGTCCAAAGCCCCTGGGCCGGATGGATACACTTTCAACTTTCTAAAGAAATTTTGGGATACAGTCAAATCTGATGTCATCGCGATTGTGAGAGAATTTGAACAAGCCGGGAAGCTGGCTAAAGGGTGTAAGTCCACTTTTATCACCCTTATCCTGAAGGTCAGTGATCCTCTCACAGTCTCAGACTTTAGGCCGATCAACCTCGTCGGTATTCAATATAAGATTATTGTGAAACTGCTTGTGAATAAACTGAAGCATGTGATCCCAACAGTTATCTCAGAAAATCAGACTGCTCTTGTGATTGGGCAACAAATTTTGGATGGGATATTGGTGGTGAATGAGGCGGTTAATTGGGTAAAATCAGTGAAACAAACTACTGTTCAAGTTCGACTTCTCCAAAGCCTACAATTGTCTTAATTGGAAATTCCTCGACTTAGTTATGAACCAAATGGGGTTTAGTGATAAATGGAGAAAGTGGATTCAGTGGTGTACATAATCGACCAGACTCTCTATTTTGGTAAATGGGAGCCCAACTCAGGAGATTTTGATGGAAAGAAAACTATGACAGGGTGATCCGCTTTCTCCCTTTCTTTTTATAATTGCGGTCGAAGCGTTGAATGTAATGATGATGGAAGCGGTGAAGAAGGAAGTGTTCAAGGGGATTAAAGTTGGCAACCATAATGTGGAAATATCCCACTTACAGTTTGCCGATGACGCCTTGTTTTTGGGAGAGTGGTCTGTCAGTAATGCATCAAATTTGATTGGGTGTTTGAAGTGTTTTGAGGCTTCTTCGGGACTAAGAATTAATCTGCTCAAAAGCCAATTTTTTGGTGTGGAGGTTTTGGTGAATGAGATTGAAAGAGTGGCCAATCGGCTGCATTGTACGGCGGGAGAGTTACCATTTACATATTTTGGGCTGCCGGTCAGAGAAAAGATGCATCGGAGCAAAAGTTGGAATGAGGTGGAGAAGAAATTTGAAAAGAAGTTACGCTCCTGGAAAGCGAGAATGTTATCCATGGGAGGTAGGTTGACACTAGTAAAATCGGTGTTAAACAGTCTTCCTCTGTATTATTTCTTAGTTTTCAAGGCCCCAGATTCGGTCATTAAGAGGCTGGAAAAGATCCAAAATAAATTTCTTTGGGGTGTGACGAGTAATTTCAGCAAAATAATATGGGCAAAAAGTGATAGGTTGTATGGAAATTTTGAGACTAGGGGGTATGAAGATATCGAGCTTGAAAGCGAAGAATCTAAGTCTTCTTGGTAAATGGTTGTTGAGAATTAAGAGGGAGGAACACTGCTTATGGAATCGAATTATCAAATCGATTTTTGGAGATGAGGGTGGAATGGAGTCGCAACAACATCCTGCATCGAAGGCACCTGGTCTGAGATCATCAAGGAAAGGCTGGACTTAAATGCATAAGGTATTCCATTTACACACACTTTTTGGAAAGTGGTTAAAAGGGGTGACTCCACAAACTTTTGGCATGATTTATGGCTGGGTTACTCGGTTTTGAAAGACAGATACAAAAGGTTGTATGCTCTTGAAAACAAAACATTCTTCTCCGTTGCTAACAGTATAAGCTAGGAAGAAAGATCAGTTAAGTGGTTTTGGAATTGGCAGATGATGTGTGGCATACACATATCACATTTCTACATGTTTTACATCAATTCCATCATGCATCGGAACATATCTGGCCGTAAGTTCAGGTTTTATCCGGTCAATTTGTTCTTGTGTAGGTATGCGTCCGGAGGGTAGATTTCGAGTTGCTATAGTAAGGAGAAGGATTCTCGAGTTCTGAAGGGTA
>JBBYHH010657828.1:0-10348 GCA_038382905.1 Daphne laureola
CCGATTGGTGGAACCGGTACACCATCGTGGTTGATCAGGGGTGGTGTCGGTATTTTCTTATATTTATTGCCATTGGTTGGCTGTTGCGGTGGTGGTGGGTCACTGGAGCTAGAACTGGTGTCCTCTACTTGGACATTTCCATTGTTAGTGTTGTTCTTTCGTGTTCTTACCATCGATGTTGGTTATGGGCTGTGAGAAAAAAAAAAGACATGGTCGTGGGTTCATTTCCCACAGACTGCGCCAAATGGATATGGATCTTATCAATCAGCTGCCCAAGTGAACCAGAGAATGATGAGCCACGACCTAAAGATCGAGAAAATAAGAGAGATCAGGCAGAGAAGAGCAGAGAATGTGGGGTGTGTAGTATCTACCTTCTGTGTGGTTGGTACCACCCATTATATAGGGTGGTACCGAGCCCTTTAAAGAGGGCTTGATCCATGGGATCTGAGCCTTAATCGTGGCTATGTATGAGGAGAGTCGTTATAGGCATTGGAAGTATGTTTGATATCCGGGAGAGCTTAATGAGGGAGGCGGTTGTTACGCCCCCGAATGCGTTTGCCGATGATGTGTTAATAGAAGGCATGCTTATCTATAAGGCAGGTTGTTACGAAGGTCCCTCGTGATTGGGGGATCGTGTGGGCCTTTTTGGATGGCCTGTATCAACAGTCTTGGAATCCACCTTCATATAATCGAGGAAACGGCCGACCACAAATTCCTTTATGCCAGCATCCTACGTTTTATATTTCCGGTCCAAAGATTCTCACAATGCTTTTGCCGTCTTAAAAGTACAATTCAGTGTATATAACAAATCATGTAAACAATTTAAGATATAGTTATGGCACAAGTAGTCGGAGTGGATACACCCTTGATTAGCACTAGATGTCTCAGCGTCCATGTTCCCATCAGAACTCTAGAAGAATCCTCAGTCAAGAATCTCGCAAGATTCAAGGTGGTCAAGTAGAACAATATTTTTTGTTGCCACCTTTTGAAGTCCCCCCATTAAACTTCTCCGGTTTCTCTGCATGACAGGCCAGGACAGTCAAGGGGTTCGGTACAATAGTCATGATAGCCCCAGAACCACCATTACCAACGTTGTTATCGTTGGACCCGTTCACAACTTTGGAACCGTCCATTGTGTTAACTTTCGGGATTGTCATTACAGATCAACGAATCTGTTTTAAGATTGCAGTACGGCTAAGTATCAAAATGGTAGTAAAGAATAAATGGGGTAGAATTGCACAAAATGTAAAAGATGAATACAATATAATAGTTCTACCAAATTTCAGAAATTAATAATTTCATAAAAATATAAGAAACATTCACCAAAATTATTATAACGCAATGAAATAGAAATTATCCCTAAAATTAAACAAATTGACAGTATAATAATAAAATTCTAATTTTACATTAAATTAGAATTAAGGAGAAGATGAACAGATCAACCCAAGAAAAGTTTAGAAAACAAGAACCGTTCTTGTGTGAGTTTGTTTTCGATGCTTGGGTTGCACGCAATTTTCTTAAAACAGATTCGCCCCCTCCACTACGAGTGCTTGAGCATCGAACAGACCTCTGTCTCCTAGGATACAACGGAGACGCGAAATGAGCTTTGCACCTAAAGCTTCTTCGTTGACGAACTAGAATAGAAGAACTTGAAGAACACCTAAAATAATGATGCAAGAGAGTTTTTACAAGAAGAGAGAAAGAGAGTTTAGCAAGAAGAAGTGTGTTAGGGATGAGAAATACACATGGTTGAGGTGTCTTTTATAGTGTTTAGGAGAGCACTAGCCATTATGACACCTAAATGCACCATAATGTAGTCATTAACCTTAACACTAAAGACTATGAAACCTCCATACTAATGGTCCATAATTCACCATACTTATGGTAAAAACCACCAAATTTATGGTAGAAAATGAATATTTTTTCATTCACATTTTCCATAATTTTTCATAATCTCCATCATATTTCCAACAATGGCCACTTGAACCACATTGAGAAGGATTGTTTGTCTCCGGATACAACTAAGGAAGGTTTGGTGCACCGGTTCTGTGACTAGCTTCGGTACAGGGGCCATATGCCTCAGGGTGGCTCGTCTAGGCAGGCTGCTGCCATGGTAATAGGAGGGGGCTCAGCTTCTGGTAGGGCCGATACTGGTTTGGCCTCCTCAGTGCATTCGGGTCAGGTTCTAGATACATGGAAGAAGGTCTTGGAGTAGCTTTTATCTGAGCAGGTTGTTCAGTCGGATAGTTTGGGTCTCTCAGGGGTGAATGAACAGCTTACGCTGTGATGGCCTGAGTTTCAGCTATCCAGATGTTAGGATTTAGTAGTTCTGATATTCCTCCGACAGTGAGCTCAAAACCTACAAAAGATCCGAGGTTGTGACCCCGAAAGCACACTTCGACGCTCAAGTCAGTTTCAGGTCCAAGACTCATTAGTTTTTACAGGAGAGAATATCATACCTTCAACCCTCTCGGGCTTCTTCTTTATATAAGGCTTTGACCTGACGGTTGCTTTCCCCATGATCTGGAGTGGTGGGTGGTTATCCCACATTCATCTGATAATAGCCAGTGTTGGAGCGCTTAGTAAGTGGGTGACAGTTTGTTGGAAACATGGTAGTTGTTGGTAGCATCCGCGGGCGACCACGTTGCCTTTTTCTGAACGTGGGGACGTTGTTTTCACCGAACACAGGGACTGTGTTTCCATGTGGCCTCTAGGCTTCGCTAGATGTTAGCTTGCATCGGTTGCGTGCTCTACGAGGCTTGGCTAAGCATATCCTCCTTAGGCACACTACGCAAGGCATATCCAAGTGCATGCTTGGATAGTGTACCAAGGAGCCCCATATAGGTGGAGTATGGGTAGGGTCCTGTAGTCCGCGTTGCAGCGGTTCATCGCCCGTGCCATGTGGCATGGGATCCATCACTGCGAATGGTTAGGCATCTTTCGTGCGTTACTCCCCAATGATCATGACACGTGGACGGCGATACCTTGGTGTTGATTCGGCTACGCGACTTTTCAAAATTTGAACTTTCCCTTTAAATAGTGCTACGTTTCGAAAAGTTACCACTCTTGATTGTCGCTTGAACTTCGTACCTTATTGTCCCTTCGTTTCTCTTCCGACCAACTCACTTTCCCATTTCTCGCACTCCAGTGGTTGTTCGATGTTCCTCCATTCTCACATTGTTGCTGTGGTCGCATTTGTCACTAGGTGAGCCACCGGTGGTGATTTGGGTATGAACCCTAGGTGTTTGATAGAATACCATCACTAGTCGCTCAACATTTTCTTCAGTGTTGGTTATTTTTTCTTGTTGTTTGCACTCAGATAATGGCTCCTAAAGAAGCTACTTGTCCTGTGATTTCTTTTATGGAGCGAACTGGTCTTTCCGGCGAGAAGCTTGGTGCTGAGCTGAGTAAATATTCATAGCCCGGGGAACTTGTGGATGCTCGGTTAACTAGAACCGACATTCTTCAATCGGCTAATCTTCTGGTGATGAAGGATAATAAGGAGAGGGAGGCTATGCCCCTTTTCCCGGCGCAACTGTCGACGGGGTTGAGGGTACCCATTCCTTGAATAACGCAGGATTTGTGTGCCTGGTGGCGGGTTCCACCGTTGTAACTAGGGCCTAACGTATTTGGCCATGTCGCTGCCTTTTCAGTGGCCTACAAGACGGCCGACGTCGAGGCCTTTGCGGATGTTTTCCTCCATTTTTATCGCCTGGATCTGCGCACCGGTGGTCATTGCTTCCATGTTACTCCCATCAATGTGGAGAGTAACAGTTTCATCAATTTCTTGGTGCCCCTTTGCTCCTTCCATGACTGACACAAGTACTTCTTCTTCATTGTACGCCACACTATATGGAAGTTCCCGGTTACTATGAATCCCGAGCCCGCGCACATGGAGGCCACGAGGCCATCCTTGCGGCGTGAGGGTAAGAGGTGGCAGGCCTATGTTACCCTTCTTTCCTGGCTCAATGATGTCTTTGCAAGAAAGGCTTGTGACAGGCTATTCCCGTTTGAGTTAGAGCGGCTTGATGAGGTGGTTCTGCGGTGGGCCGGGGTAAGCACCGCTCACCTTATCGATCCATCCGTCCCCTCTCCTCATGAAGGCTGGAGTCCTGCATAATGCGGGACCATTGTTAACTCCCTCTTTCTTGCAATTTAGGGTCCCCGAGGTACTTGGTTCGCAACCCCTTTATCTAATTTTCACAGTTTGCGTACTATTGTAACATTTATGTTTTACAGATGACCCACCACACACTAATATAGAGATGGACAGACCTAGACTTGTTGTGCGTGCTACTCTGAAAGTACATATGGTTTACACGCATGGTGAGGGTC
The DNA here is from genome assembly GCA_038382905.1 of Daphne laureola. NCBI lineage: Eukaryota > Viridiplantae > Streptophyta > Magnoliopsida > Malvales > Thymelaeaceae > Daphne > Daphne laureola. The sequence goes on from JBBYHH010657828.1 coordinate 4,336, forward strand.
CAACGAGGGCCACTAAGTCCCTGGGTGAGACCAAGGTCCCATAGAAGCGCGAATCTAGTGGTTCAGGGGGTCTTCTTATTGGCGAGCCCAAGAAGCAGAAAATTACGGCCTCCCATTCTCCTTCTGCATAGTTGAGTCACTGAGTTTTCCCAGGAAGGGTCATTTCACCGCCCGTACTGATCGAGAGCTTAGCGCCTCCCCTGGTCACCGAAGCCCCGCTGCTTGCGAAGGCTTCTCATCCTGCAAAGATGACACAGCCTGTGGTTGTCCCCGCCATTGAGGGTGGTGGGTCTACCCCTGTTGTGGCCAGTGCCGGCGACTTAGTGGCAGTGCCTTCCCAGGCTAGGCCTGGCCTAAAGCCTACACCATCCTCAATAGCCATTCTAACGCCTCAGGCCAGGCCTAAGGTATCTGCGAGGGCACTACTCTTAGCCCGCAGATTGAAGAAAGTTTAGGTATCGCGTACGGCGAGCCCAACTTCTCACGCTGGCTTTGTGGTGGGTCCTCCAGTGGGTGTTCTGGCGGTTCCCACGGCGGAGGTGGTACTGGCGGTTGAGACACCTACCTCTAATGGGAACTGCTGCAAGGATACCACTATCAAAGGACACGATGTCATCATTACTGGGGAGCCCGCGGTTAACCAGGCGACCCCCAATTGGTCTTTGCATGTGGTACGAGAAGATGGAGATGCAGATTCACAATGGGTGAAGGCTGTCTCGGCGTCAGCATGTTTGGAGGGCCCTAGCTCTTTGGGGCGGTCAGCTGAGATCGGTAAGTGTTGCTGCTGCACGCATTTTGTATTGATTATGTTGTGTAACTCTGGTTCACATTTTTTGTAGGTGATGACGGATGGTTGGCTGGCCGCCGCCAGATCTTGGATGTGGTGTATCCCAAGCCAGAGCTGCTGAAGACTGACGTTTTTTCACACTACTTGGAGAAGAAACGCCTAAGGTCCTGCGAGCCCAGCCTGTTTGCGGACCCAACTACCTTTCTGCACGCGTGAGAGGCTATGAGGTTTGACACATTCTCCTTTCAAATAACTCTTTGCTGCTGGAAGGTGGGGAGAAGACTTTGGTGAGTTGTCTGGAGGGGCTTCGCACGCCCTATGACTGTCAACTGCTCCAGCAGTCCTTGGCCTCTCCTGGGCAGGGCTTCAGTGAAGTCGCATCCCTACAACTGAGAGTAAGTGCTACTTGTAAAGAAAAGGTTATTGCTTCCGCATTTTGCTGACTCCATCTATTTTCAGTCTGCGGTGAAGAGCTATCTGACGGCGGAGGAATTCAATGAGTTTTTGAAATTTGTCAACTCATGTGATGCCGCCCAAGTGCAGTCTCTGCAGAGTACGGATGCTGAGCGTACCTAGCTGTGGGCTGAGAACCAGAGGTTGGTGTACCGCATAGAACAGTTACAAAAATGGTGTGCCAACCGTAATGAGGAAAGAGACAGGCTGTTGCTTGTGGAGCTGCAGAAGAATGACTTGTTGAACAAGTTCAAGGAGCGTTTCTTTCAGCAGGCTGGCGTGATCAAGCAGTAGGACATAGAGAATGGTGTTCTCATTGAGGCCTTGTCTGGGATGTGGGCGACGGAGGCAGAGGCTGAGGTGACCTGAGTAGATGCGATGATAGCTGTGAAGCAAGCCAAGGCACGCACCTTCACCATACAGCAGGCTATCGACAGTGTGGCTAAAGCACTCCTGGATGCATCCGCTGGCGCTGTGGTGGCCCTCAGAGCCTTCACGGATGTGGAGGGATTGTTAGGGCTCCCCCCTTCTCTTGGGGAGGATCTTTCGCCCTCTACCACCGTTGAGGTTTCCCTTCCTGACAGGGTTACCCAGATCAATGAAAGGGTGTTGGAGCTGCGCATCCAGGCTGATGCTGCGGCCCAAGGCTTTGAGGACGGGTGGCTTCGCTACCGGTGGAAGGTGGAGAAACTGCTTCCTCAACAAAACTTGGATGTCTTGAATGCTTTTACATGCGATGACCCTGACGTGGATACCCTTCTGGAGTTGGGCAAAGCTGAAGGGAAATTGGGCTCCGTGCCCCAGCCCTTCAAAGGGGTTGGAGTCTCCAATGTTATGGATGACCCTTCCCCGGCTGATGTATAATAACTTTATGATTAAGGGATTTGCTATTTATGTATTGTGTTGTTGTTTTGTTGTCTGTGTCTTCCTAAGTCTGCATCATTGCATTGTGCCTGAGCGTTCGCTTTGGTTGTTACGTGTGGGGGATCACATTTGTATGGTATCGTGGCGGCGGGGCGTGACAAGGATGTGAACTTTGCAAAGTCATTATCCATTCTGACCGGTTGGGTACATAATGCGCTTTTGTTGGTTTGGCGGGGTCGTTCTAGCAAATCAGGTGTAGATGGCTTTTAGTTTGCTTTTATATGTACGAGTGTCCGCCTGGCTGTCAAATATGGAGATAGAAAGTGAGTGTGCCATGTTGCGATTATATTGACAGAATATTTACACATAGTAAGGGCGTAAGTCATCTGCATGATAATTTATGGGGAGTGGTTTCCCATTGTAGCCCTTAAGCTCATACATGCCTGTACGTACTTGTCGGTGTATGATGAATGGGCCATCCCAGTTTGCTCAGAGCACGCCCTGCCTGGGGTCTCTGCCGGTGAGTTCTGACCGTAACAGTGCCAGAGCCCCCTCTTTCAGCTGTTTTAGTCTGACCCTGGCATCGCGTGAGAGATTCAGGTGTTGTTTGAGGGCTGTCATGCGGAGTCTAGGGCCCTCTAGGAGCTCTTCAAGGAGGTTCATCCTTGTGGGATGGCCAGCCGTGTTGTCTTCTGAACTAAAGTTGATCATGCGGATGGTGGGTAAGTCTGCGTCGATTGGTAGCAAGGCATCTGTTCCATAGACAAGAGAAAATGGCGTTTCCCCAGTAGGGGTGCGTGAGGTGGTGCGATAATCCCACAATATACTGGGTAGTTCATGGACTCATCGCCCTTTTGCCCCTTCTAGTCACTTTTTGAGTCCTTCCTTGAGAGTACGATTGGTAACTTCTACCTCGCCATTCGATTGGGGATGCACAATGGACGCGTACAACATTCTTATGTTGTTCTCGACTGCCCATTCCTAAACTTTTATGCTTGCGAATTATGTTCCATTGTCTATGATAATGGAGCGAGGGCTGCGATATCGGAAGACTATGTTCTTCCAAAGGAACGCGATGACTCTGTCCGAGGTGATTGTCATGAGGGCTTTTACCTCTACCTATTTTCTAAAGTAGTCTATCGCCATGATGCAAAATTAGTATTGACTTGACACTATTGGTAGTGGGCCAATCAAGTCGAGTCCCCAAAGTGTGAACGGTATAGGGTAGGTGAGCGATGGCGATGTCGTAGATAGCAACCGCGGAACCCTTGATTTAAGATGGCATTGGTGACATTAAGCTTGTGGGAGATTACTTTGGGATCAATGCCCGAGAGATCGGCTGGGCTCCATGCGAAGACATCTAGATTGGCGTGAAGTAGATGGATGAGTGCATCTTTAGACGGCGGAGGTAGGTCTTTACCAATGTGAAACTTCTTTCCCGGTGAGATCTCTACTTCTTCAAAGGCACCTGAAAGATTCGGGGCATCCTTCGCATTTTCTTATGTTATGTTCTCAATGACGGGTTATTTCCTCTTGGATTCCACCGAGCACGGTGTCTGCGCGGGCCCGGTTAGGGATGCTACATAGTTTCCTCGTGAGACATTCTGACTGACATATATGTAGGCATCCACTAAGCTTGTGCTAAATTCCAATGTGAGGGTTTGTGTGTCACACCGCACGTGAAATTCAACCTGGGTGTGTCTCCCAATAATCGCGTTGAAAGTCTATAAAGTTGGAGCTGCAGATGGGGGCTCCATATTCTGTTGTCCCCATCATTATGAAGGGGAGGGTGATGACTCCCAAAATGCGGTTTTCTTCCGTGCTAACGCTATAGGTTGTACCCTTCGCCGGTTGGATGCGCGAGAGGGGAACCTTGGCTGCCTGGAGTGTTTGCTTGTAGATATCATTGGTGTTTGCGCCTATGTCCACAAAAAATATGTCTTTATCCCAGCCTGCGATGCGAGCCGTAATAATCAGTGGGTCTGAATGAGAGATCACTACCGACGTACCATCTCGGTGGTGGATGAGCTGAGCTGAAGAGTGCTCAAGTTGGTAAATTTGTCCCATGTAACGATGCCTTTCCGTAGCTCTTTCGCCATATGTTATTACGTGAATGCGACCGGCCGGGGGTGGTATACGGTCCCCCTCTCTTTATTGTGACGTGTGATTTCCGCGAGGTTGCGTGTCATCGTTCTCTTGATTGCTTTTATGCTTGCGACCTCTGGGTGATTCTCTTCGGGGGGAGCGATCTCGCAAAATAAATTCAGATATCCCCTCTTGTGAGGCCATTTCCACCAGCATTTTCTTAAGCTCGATGCAGTCTTTCATGTCATGTCCCTTGTCGCGATGGTAGCGACAATATTTGTTGGATTGGCCGTTGGCTCGGTTGGATAGAGGGTATGGCGATTTCGAGACCTCGCGCCTCCTTTCGAGCACGTGAAGGATATTGGTTCGAGAATCTCTAAGAGGTGGGAGCATCGGGTAGGGTCTATCTCGCGAAGGCTGAGATGAGAATTGGGGGCGTTTTGCCCCCGCTCTGTTATCTTGACCGTGCGAGCCCTGCGCTTTGACCTCGGTTGTTTGAGGCTTGTTGAATGGTTTAACAATCTCTTCCATGTGGATGAATCTGATGGCCCTCACGAGAAACTACTCCATGCTGTTTGGGGGATTGGTATTGACTTCCACGAAGAATCGCGAGTCCCATTGAAGCCCCTCCACGGCGGCGAGTAGCCTAGTCTCCTCACTTAGATTAGGGACTTGAATTGCTTCAGCCTGGAATCGCTAGATGTATTCTCTGAGAGGCTCTTCCTTGCGTTGTCTTACTTTTAGCAGGTGCCCCGTCATTTTTTGTGAGAGCTTGGAGCCTATAAAATAATTAGAGAAGGCAAAGAAGAGTTCCTCAAAAGAGTTAAACTATTTACCTCTGAGGGTGCTGTACCAAGCAGCAGCTGCCCCCGTCAACGTGGAACTAAAGGCGTGACACATGGTATTGTCGTCCGCCCTGGCGATAGCTATTACAGAGACATACCGCTACAGGTGTACATCTGGATCAGAGAGTCCATCATAAGTGTCAAGCATTGGCTGACGGAACTTGTTACACCCACCCCGGAAGTACTATTCATTTATGATGAAATTCTGCTGAAAGTTAGTTATATGAATTTTCCGGGACTTGGGAATTTATGGAAATGAGATGATGGAAGTGAGTTGAACTGTTTACCTCTGAGGGTGCTGTACCAAGCAGCAGCTGCCCCCGTCAACGTGGAACTAAAGGCGCGACACATGGTATTGTCATCCGCCCTGGCGATAGCTATTACAGAGACATACCGCTACAGGTATACATCTGGATCAGAGAGTCCATCATAAGCGTCAAGCTTTGGCTGACGGAACTTGTGACACCCACCCCAGAAGTACTATTCATTCCTGATGAAATTCTGCCGAAAGTTAGTTATATGAATTTTTTGGAACTTGAGAATTTATGAAAATGAGATGATGGGAGTGAATTAAATATTCTGAGGAGCTATTTGGAGGTTTTGATATGAAATTTAAGTGATATACAATATTTTAGGAGTCTCGGGCCATTTTACCAAAAATTAGGTTCGGAGGGCAAAATGGTCATTTCAGAAAAAATTGACGAAAAATTTTATGTTGGAAGATTGGGTGTTGGGCTTGCGGTTTATTGGTTTTGGGCCAAGGATTGGCCAATTTGTGGGATTAAGTGTTGAAGTGTATGGTAAGTAAGGAAAATGGTATAAAAAAAAGTGATGATTATGGTTAACAATTTGGAAAACCATGTGTCATGACATCTAGGGTGGAAATCTTCATGGGAATCTCTTCCAAGGGCTCTTGTTCAAGATGGAAGGTGATAATGTTACACATTATCTCTTGGAAATTCAAAAAGAAAAGAAAAGA
>JBBYHH010657939.1:0-10347 GCA_038382905.1 Daphne laureola
ACAAAATTGAAAATTGGACATTGTTCTAATAAAATTGGAGATTGCACTTTGTTCTAAAAGATTATAAATTGGACATTGTGAATTGATCATAACAATTTTTTAAATTGTAATTTCCTCCAATAAAGTTTGTCATGGCCAATAGGCCCAAACTAAGCCAACTAGGCACAGGTTGGGCCAACCAGATCTAAGAAGCCCATAAAGACGCTTAAGTCAGCAACCCAGGAAAGGGGGTCCATTAAAAACAACCGAAGATAAAATACCTGAACACACAGGGGTACAAACCAAGGTCATGCCCTCAGCACATGACTGCCCGGTGGCCAGCCTCTTGGATATTTTCACCACGTGTCCACTAACACAAACCACCTCTTTCCTACCAAATACTACAGATATGTCACCCTATTAGATAAGACTATATAAGCCCACATCATTCCTTCATTTGATGTAACTATTCACTCTGCCCTAGGTCTGGCACATCCTCTTTGTCCACTCATTATACTGACTTAAGTATCGTAGGACCCACCACCGGGCAAAAATCCTGCGCGCTCTACAGATTATGTTGCTTGCACAGGCTATTCAATCCGACTGAGAAGATGAAGCTCAACATGACCAAGACTAAGAGATAGAGGCTCAAGAGCGTGGTGGTCCCCACTGAAGGGCCACCACCAAATGGTGCCGTCTGTGGGAACGGGGGAGACCTCTAGGATAACACCAATCGTCAAAGGTTGGAGGGGACCCCCCGTTCCCATGAAACCCTACCTAAAGGTGAGAACTCTCTCACCGAAGCTTCATCACACCTGGAGTACACCAAGAGTACAGCTGATGGGACACCCATTGGACCAACCAATGAAGGAACCAGCCTCAAAGCATCTTCAAGCCTGGATAGGAGTAATTTTAGGGATGTATCAGATCTATCAAACCTCACTCTAATCAGGACGATCAGGATGGTCCTGGTTGAAGAAAGGTAGAGCAGACACTGAAGGACGGAACATTCCTAAAACAGAACCTCAACTTCACATTCCAACGGCAGGCTCGACATGGAAAGGGCTCAAACTCCCAGGATGGAAATCATCCATCAATGCCACTCGAGAGAGAGTCAGATTAGAAGATCTCGATCACCCAGAATCTGAAGGACCTGGGATCATTCCCTGAGAACTGAACGCCTGTTCAGGGAAGATCCCAGGGATGAAGTTATCAGAAAGATGATGAGAAGGCTGGTGGAAGTAGAGAGGGACCCTAGAATGACATTATAAGTAAGGTCCTCTGGACTATCAAATGAAGAAGGACCATTCACCCACCGAATCTGGGAAAGCCCAATGCCAATATTTTTTTTATCTGTCACACCCATTGAAGATATACCACTGTACGGAAGACCCGGATGCATTCATCAAAAAGTACAAAAGAGCAATGGAACTAAAAGGGGCGGACGAAGCCGCCTTGTGCAAATATCTCAAAGTAGCCCACAGAGGACCGGCCTCGAGCTGGTATAATACTTTGCCATCAGACTCAATTTCTTCCTTCGGAGAACTCGCTACTAAATTCACTACCCACTTCATTAGGAGCAAGCGATCGGCAAAGCGATCCATCCAGATGTGTGACATCAAGCAAAAAATGAATGAAAGCATTCGGGAATTCGTAGAAAGGTTCTAACAAAGAAGTAGTGCATGCCTCAGATCTGACAGATAACATCCGCATTATGGCCTTCATCAATGCCCTATTACCTAACTCCAGATTGGCGTACGAGTTGTCCAGGAAGAACCCGTTATCAGTTGAAGAAATTTATTCGGTCACCCATGAACACATGATAGCTCAGGAGTTGTTATCTCAGCGGGAAGCTAGGACTGAAGTCAGAGAAACCCGTGAGCATAGGACAAAGAATCAAAGAACAAACCCAAGGGGTTCAGAATGTTGGGAAGGACAAAGGAAGAGGTTCAGAAAACCCATATTACTGACCCCTCTCAATACTTCCCGAACCATGGTTCTATCCGCACTCAAAAAGGAAGAAAACATGAGTTGGCCGAGGGCAATGACAGAAGGAGCCAAGCGCAATGAGGCAAAGTACTATAATTTCCATCTGGAGAACGGCCATGACACCGATCAATGTTATCAATGAAGAGATATATTGAGCACCTAATCAAGAAAGGCTCTCTAGCAGAATATCTGAAATTACCTTCGGGCGAAGGCGAGAGGTGAGCCCGAGGGAAAGAAAAGACCAACAATGAAGAATCTGATTCAGACAAGACGAGAATGAGGAAGTCTCCATGCTGAGCAACCAGAATAATCAACACCATAATGATGACCCTAGGATCCAATGAAAGGAAAAGGAAAGCAAGGGAGATTGCATCCCTTAACTACGATGGACCCTCAGATAAAGTAAAGAGATCCGATGGCACCAAAGTGAAGATCCCGCACTATGATCCACTGGTCATCACTGTAAGATTCAAGATGATTGATGTTAAAAGAGTCCTTTGTGATGATGGCTCTAACGCAGATGTAGTGTTCACCAAAACATTCAAAGGACTAAATATAAAGTCAAGCAAGCTCACCCCAGTAAACACTACCACTTACAAAGTAGGACTAGATGAATTACCTATCCTCGGATGCATTGAACTTCTAACCATGTTCATGGGTTCGGGTCCTGAAGAAGAGATCAGGTACACTACTCTAATGATCAAGTGGTTGGTCATCGATGTGCCATCTGCATAAAATGCCATCATCGGCAGAGAGACTTAAGGTGTCATTCACATAAGGAGCGACGTCAAGTACTTGACAGTAACATTCGACATCGATGAAGGTGACGCATCTATCTATGTGATTCAGAAGGAAGCAAAAGACTTGATGGCCATTAGTCAAAAATACCCGAAACCTGAAAACCCGAGGGAAGAAGAAACTGATGACTTGTAAACGGAAGAAGTCATGCTTATAGAAGAACAATCCACATGAATTGCAAGTAACCTTCCTGAGGGAAGTAAAGCCAAACTTGTAATCCTGCTTCAGTCGAATAAAGATCTCTTTGCCTATTCTCGGAGTGACATGCCTGGGATTGATCCTGAAGTAATTCAACACAACCTTTACGTTAACCCGAACGTAAGATCGATAAAGCAAAACAAGTGTAATAAAACTCCTCTCAAAAGGACCTTCATCAAGGAGCAGATTTAGAAAATTCTCAACGTTGGTGTGATTAGAGAAGTCTATTATCCTGAATGGTTGAGTAACTCAGTGGTTGCATCCCGAGAGAATAGAAAAAAACTACGCATATGTATTGATTTTACCAACCTGAATGATGCTTGCCCGAAGGATTCATACCCAACACCACCCATACACAGGCTAGTAGACTCGATGGCCGGACACACCAGGCTTAGATTTCTCGATGCCTATAGCATGTACGATTAAATTTGAATGAACCGTAAAGAGGAGGAAAAAACCTCATTCATCAGTGACTCCGGCGTACATTGCTACATAAGAACGCCATTCGGACTTAAAAACGCTGGAGCCACTTACCAAAGACTCATTGACCGGGTATTTAGTGACCAAGTTGGTCAAAACTTGGAGGTCTATGTAGATGACAGCATTATCAAAAGTAAGGAAGAAGATGACTTGATCCGAGACATAGAAGAAGTCTTTAAACAACTTAGAAGGTACGACCTGAGACTTAACCCTGATAAATGTGTATTCAGTGTGAAAGCAGGAATGTTCCTCAGATTCATGCTATCTGAGAGACGCATAGATGCAAACCAAGCCAAGATAAAGGCTCTCATGAATACAAAAACCCCAGCTTCCATCAAAGATGTACAAAGGTTGCTCGGGTGAATTACAGCATTAAGTAGATTCATATCAAGGGGCAAGGATAAGTGCAGACCCTTTTTCAAGTTACTCATCAAGGAAGGAGCCAAACCCAGAAGGATCGGCATGGCAAAGGATGGAAAATGATAAAGGAGCAAAACGCAGTCGAAACAGCCAATTTTGCATGGAGCCCCGAATGCCAGAAAGTATGGGAAGGCATAAAAACAAACTTAGAAGAAATGCCAACCCTAAGACAATCTACCAAAGCCAAGCCTCTGATAATATATCTAGCCATCAGGGAGAAAGCAGTGAGCTTAGTCCTAGTTCAGGAGAATGAAAAATGAGAGCAATGGCTTGTTTATTACGTAAGCAAATCCTTGCATGGAGCCGAAGTCAGGTACCTGCTACTGCAAAAGGTGATTTACGCCCTCGTCCTCTCAGCCTAAAGGTTAAAACCCTATTTCCTCAGATACACTATCTCGGTCCAAACCAATCTACCCATAAAAGATATCTTGAGGAAAGTAGATCATTCTGAGAGGTTGGCCAAATGGTGCATCGAGCTATCAGAATACAAAATTGTGTATGAACCAAGGAAATCCATCAAAGCCCAAGAACTGGCCGATTTCATAGCCAAGCTACCCTTTAAAATGGATGAACAAACTCTTGAAGCCACAAATGATCCAGTATGCACTTTACATGTTGATGGTGCCTCCGGGGTAGATAAGCAGGGGGCAGGTCTAGTACTTCAAGGCCCCGAAAGGATGAAAGTTCCCCGATCTATCAAATTCACTTTCCCAGTTACAAACAATGTGGTTGAATATGAAGCCTTTATATCAGGGCTAGAGTTATCCAAAAGAACAGGCATTCGGTCTCTCACAGCATACATCGATTCGAATCTACTGGTTCATAAAATGAATGGAGAGTATGAAGTCAGAGTGTAGAATCTAAAGAAATATGTGCACACAGCCAAAAAGCTAATGGTAGAATTTGAGCATCTACGCATAGAAAAGATCCCTCGGGTGATCAACGCTGAACCAGACTTGCTGTCCAAATCTGAGCAATATGATGAAGAAAGAAGCCAATCAAGTATAAACTCAATTCTAGTTCTAAACATCACCTCAGGATGGCGTCTATCATATTGCAAATTCTTGACTGAGGGCATATTACCCGAGGAAATGACGAAAGCAACAAAAATATGAAGGCGATCAGGAAAGTTTGTAGCCATCGGGGATAATTTGTATAGGAGAGGCTTTGCCTCCCCCCTGCAGAAATGCATCGGGGAAGAAGACACTAAGGAGATTCTCACTGAAGTCCATGAAGAAGAATGTGGATCACACATCAAAGCAGAAGCATTGACTGCAATTATTCTAAGGCAATGATTCTTTTGGCTGTACATGAAAGAACAAGCCAAAAAACTAGTAAACAAGTGCCGAAGATGCCAAGAACACGCCCATATCCAAAGATTACCATTCTAACTCATCAGTTTAGTAGACTACCCAATCTGTTTCACAGTATAGGGAATCGACCTCATTGGAGCGTTACCTATGGCACCCGGAGGCTTGAAATACTATGTGGTTGTCGTTGATTATTTTACAAAATGGATAGAAGCTGAACCTCTAGCCAGTATTACCGCCGAAAACATACACAAGTTCGTATGGAAAAACATCATATGCAGGTTCGGGTGCCTGAAGGTTATCGTTATAGACAATGGATCCTAGTTCACTGACTCTGGGTTCCAATACTTTGTAGAAGAATTCATCATTAAGATACACTTCGCACCAGTAGCACACCCACAAAGCAACGGGCAAGTCAAAGTCTCAAACCGAACCATCAAAGAAGGTTTGAAGAAAAGATTGGGAAAGTCTAAGGGAAAATGGCCCGGTGAACTCTCACATCTCCTCTGGAGCTACCGGACCATCCTTAGGAGGGCGATCGGGGAAACCCATTTTTCATTAACATAGGGCACTGAAGCACTGATCCCGATAGAAGTAACTTACCCATCCCTTCAGGCCCAAGCATTTGAGGAAGTTGAAAATGAAAAAGGGTTAAGGTCAAACCTAGATCAGCTCGAAGGTAAGAGAGAGCAAGCCGAACTCAGGAGAAATGCTTTCCAAGAAAGAACGGCCAAATCAATCAATACAAAAGTAAGAGCCAAGGGAATAGCCGTTGGAGACTTGGTCCTAAAATAAATGAAGTTAGGTTTGAGAAAACCCGAATAAGGAGTGTTCGGGAAAATATGGGAAGGATCTTTTGAAGTAGTTCATGAAGATCAAAAAGGAGTATATAGACTCCGGGATGAAGAAGGTAGAGAACTCGAACACTCCTACCATTCCGAAGCTATCGAGAATTTTTACATGTAAAATTTACAAGTACATCAAAAGATCATATAAAAACAAAGAAGATGAAGTAGGCCTAGACCGAACCTCTATAAAAATCAAGTGTGAAAATAGTATTTCCATTAATCAAGCCCAACGGCCTGTGGTAAAAGAACAAAGCTCGAACGCATATTACAAAAGAACTTGGGAAATAAAACGTTCATACTCTAAGACTCAAAGGGTCAGCAGCAGAGGGTTCCTCCGGAGGAAAAATGGATGGGTCAAGCTGAGCAGGCTCCAACGGCTTTGGAGGTAGCAAGAATTCTGGGCCAGACCAGGAAGGATCCAGAACGTATCTTTCCTTGGCATTTATGCCCGAAAGATCAATGTCAGCGTTCAGGCTTACGATCTGCCTACGGGCGAGGTAGAAACCATTGTTAAATTTCCCCACTGCCTGAACAGCAACCTCCCTCATCTTCGTGCCAAACCCAAAAATCTTCTCGGAGGCCTTTTTCAAGCTGGCCTCAAGGTCATCAATCTTCTCCTAAAGTTTTTTCTTGTCAAGCTCGGTATGATTCATCATATTTGTGAAGTTGACTTCGTACTCACCAAACTTCTTTTGAAGAAGCTCCTTCTCTTCCTTGAGCTTGTAAACTTCATCTTCAGCAGCCTTAAGGCGAGCCATCCAAGAAGCCATCACCTTGGTTAAAGCCTCCTCATCCTTAGCAAAAGATTTTACCTTGGCCTCAGCTCCTCCCACGAGCTCAAGCTCAACTCAAACCTTATCAGTTGGAAGCTCGAACGTCTCACCAGGCCTTTCCCACCATCCTAGGACTTGTTCATAGAGATTGATCCTCTAGATCATCTTAGCAATGATGGATAAAGCCTGAGTGGCCCTGAACTTAGCTTTAGATTAGAGGGAACTGGTAGCCGGAACCAGTTGGGCCATGTATCCGACCACATAGTTGATCTATAATAAAAAACAAATCAACACTGAAAGGAGGAGATAATAAGGAAAACAAGCAATTACCTGAGTGGCCTGAACCGCTAGTTTGGAAGCCTTGACATCCAGGTCCGGGAGGAGAGTCTAGAGATCATCCATGGTTCGGGCAGTAGTAGACCCTTTCTGTAGCTCCGGGGTCCTGAACCTGGCATCTTCTTGATCCAAAAAACTTTGGTCCTGATGGATCAACTAGCCAGGTTCCCGAGGAATTAAATCTGAGCCCAATTGATGGAGTTGCGCATCCCTCTGTTGGCACCTTTTCTCTTGGGCCTCTCTTCATCCTGAACCTAGAGTGAAAAAATGAGAATGAGACAAGAAGTGAAGAGGATCATCCCCGAACATCTGGCACAAGTTATAAAAAATAGGCCAGAAAGGAAGAGATTTCAACTTAACTGATGTGCTACCTTTACCTAGCATGTACTCCATCGGGAGAACATCCTCAGGTGCTTCCTCTACAGGGACGAACTTCTTATACTTCCCCAAGGAAATCCATCTTCTCTTGGCATCAAGAGATTCCATGGACTCATAGACCTGATCTGTTACAGTCCATCCTAGTATGACGGTAATTTTTCTAGATAGTTTATCTGATGGCCGGATTCTGTAGTATCAGGAATTTGTTATAAATGTGCAGAACATATTTTCTGGTAGTCTCAAGACTCCTTTAAGGTTTATCTCTGAGGTATTTGGCATCATGAGGTTGACATGTGAATTTCCGAACCATTTTTTCGAGGTTAGTCTTTTGGGATAAAATGGTTATTCTAAAGGATTACGGGTAAAAGGGGAAAATAAAATCTGTTAGTGTGAAATCTGAATAATTTAAGTTAGAATTAATTGGTTAAGTTTGGTTAGTAACAAGTGGGTTAGTAATTAAAGTGAGGTAGTAACTAAAGTAAGGTAAAAAGAGAGGTGTGTAGTGTAAGATTGGTAAAAAATAAAATAAGTAAAAGTATAGGTTAGTATAATATATGTGTATGGTTAGTATTAAGGGTAGTAATAACATAAAACATAAAAAAAAAACTTACCTCTTGTCTTCCTTATCCTCATCGCCAATTTGGGCAGCTCCTCTTCCTCCATCCTCTTCCATTTCTTCATCCTATCTTCTTGCCTAGTTGCTCAAATTTGTTGGTGAGGTAGTTTTCATGAGAGAATCACTTAGAAACTAGGATTAAACACTTAGAAAGTCATCCTTTATTCCTCTCCTTTGGGTGCCGAATTGGTGGCTTGGTGTGGGTGGTGACTTTGCTTCAATTATTTATCAAATCCTTGAGGTATGTTGCTACTTCTCCTATAACAACTATGCAAGATTGGTTGGATAAAGTGTTGAATTTGGCTTAGGGTTCAAAGTGTTCTTGAGCAAGTTTTTGGGGAACTTTGAATTGATGTTAGAATTGTATTCTTGGGTGGATTTGAAGTGCTTTTAATACCTGGAGCATTGATCAATTCATAGGGAATCATGATGTTATGTTTTAAGGGTTAATTTGTGATGGAAGAATAAATGTTGGAATTAAATTGGTGTGTCGCTAAAAGTGTGTTCTTGGGTTGTTGGAAAGTATCTTTGATGTTGGAAGTAAGTTGAAAATCATCACCTAGCTATGTGTTGTGTGTTGGGCTGATTTTGTATGGAGAATTGGAAAATGGTGTGTGCTTGTTGTGAGGTTAATTGTAGTGTCTTAATGGTGCTCTAGAGGCCCCAAATTGGTGTGGAAAGTTGGAATAAAACATCATTACTGAAGAATCACTATTTGGCCGAATTGGTGGGGGAGGTGGATTTGTGTGGTAATTGTTGAAACATAATGGTTTGATGGTTTTTTGGATGTTTGGAAGCTTAATTGGTGGTTAGGTTGAAGAAAGAATTAATTGGGTATGTTTGGAAAGTTTGGGCCGAAATTGGTTAAGTTGCTAAAGTTGTGGGTTGTTGTGGGAATATGGAAGTTTGGTGGTGAAACATGTTTTACTGGCTTAATTGGTTGATAAGTGAAGTTATGTGGGAATTTGATAAGTTTTGCCAAAAAATCTATGTTGGGGCTGAATTGCTCTAAGGTTATAAGGTGGGTGGTTGGTTATGAAAAGGCATATTTGTGTTGGATTGATGTTTAGTTGAGTTAATTGTTGGGTAAATGGAGGTCTGTGGAAGTTTGGTGAAGTTTTTGGATTAAATATTGGTATTTGCTAAGTTGTGTGGTGAAAAGGTAGTTTTATATGAAAAGGATAGTTTGGGAATTAATTGGGAGATTTTGACATTTTGTGGAAAAAGTGTTAAAATCTGGAATTATGTTAAGTGTCGGAAAAGTACAAAATGGAAAGTTAGGAAATAAATTCTGAGTTGGATATGTGATTAATTAGTATTTTTGTGGGGTTGAATAGGCATTAGGAAGTGGTCACCTCAGAACTCTGCGGGACTTTCTGGAAAGTAGGATTCCTCTAGAAAATTATGTTCTGCTCAGAATTGCTCAGGTAAGGGTTCAACATCTCTTATATGCACTCTGGTTTACTGGTATGCATATCTGGTAAGTTGGGACTAGTACCCGGGTCGAGGGTAGGGCCCAGTGACTCTCGGGGCTAGTTATGTAGTAGCGGTAATGGTATGCAGGTACGGAGCTCTAAAGGCCCAATTGTCAGATTGGGTATCTCTGTATCATTCTGTTATTAGAGCTGTGGATCTGTAGTGCCCGATCATTATATGATCGGCACTCTGTTTCATGAAGATAAATGGAGTCTGCTTTGTTATTATCTGTTATTTTCTGTGATGGTTCTTCTATAAAGGTCCTAGGCCCTGGCTAGTACCACGCCTTCTGTTCTGTATATTACCCCAAGTGTACCCATATCTAGTCGGGTCTTTGGGGGCCGTCACTCTGTGCAAGTTCTGTTCTGTTCTGTTTTATTCAGTTTGTATAATATATATGTATCTGTTATGTTCTTTGGTTGCAAGAATTCTGAAACATGTTCTTGCGGGGAAATGTATATATATATGTTTGATTGTTTGTTGTGTATTTTGTGTGTGATATTTTTATACGTATGTTCTAATATGTCTTGTGCAGGTTTGGTCCATGACATTGCCCTGCAAGATACATATATAAGATGATCTGTTTGTTGTGCACGGGCTGCACAGCAACTCATCTGATCTGTGAATATCTCTGTACACTAACCTCTGTTGCAGGGCTAACCTTCTTTGCTAACCATGTCTTTGCAGGATTTTTGTTTTAAACCATTACCTCTTCCGCTGCCCTTACTGAGTACCTTTCGAGGACT
>JBBYHH010658050.1:0-10346 GCA_038382905.1 Daphne laureola
AAACCATTTCTAGATACCACTCTCATTGGACCACACAAGTCTGAATGTACTAAACTTAGTACTTCTTCCTTTCTAGTGCAACACCCATATGGCTTGTTTGTTGCATTTCCTTCAAAGCATGATTGGCATCTTGACAAGTTGATTTTAGTCAATGATCCAAGTAAGCCACTCTTGGCCAACTTATTCATCATATCTTGAACTATGTGTCTAAGCCTTTCATGCCAAGTCATTTCACTTGTGACCTCTATCACATGGCACAACTAGATGAAGAATTGGTGTGGCTACTTGGTCTAAGTTCATACAGTCTGTTGTTAAGAATACTTTCACACACAATATGATTATCTTTCATAATAGTAACACTACTATTAGAAAAAGTCAACCTATAATTGTACCTCAACACACTTGAAATAGAAACCAAGTTTGTTGTGGCCCGCCTTTCCAGCTACTTGGTAGAGAAGATGGTGAACTCCAGTGAATGATGTTTCACAACTCCCAGGATCTTTCGTAAAATCATTTAAAAGGTTTTAAAAAAAAGTTCACAAAAGAACTAAGAGCATCCAGACACAACCCGAGGTTCAGAGTGCATTTGTTTGCATAGTAAGAAAGAAAGAAATCAATAAAGAAAATATAAGTAAATAGTGTTGAGGTTCTCTAAGTCTTCTTCTGTAGTAGTCCTTCAGCTGCAGGTGTCCATCCCAATCTTCTCTCCAGTTCATGATCATAGCCCGGTTCCTTGCAAGTTTTATATGACAGATATGAGAATATGTTTAAAAATGTAATAATTTAATTATAAGTAACTTGAAAGAAAATCATGAAAGAGAGAAGAGTTCGAGGGACTTACTGTTGATTTTAGATTTTCCTAGAATCTCTTTTCATGCATAAAAGTTCACCAATTCTCACTTTAGTGGCAGATTACATAGCATGATGTCTTTTGATTTAATCATGCATGTTTCTTGAATTCAAGTAGAAGAGAAGAACATCATATATGACTATAAACGAAGGGGATAAAATGCATACCTTTCCCTAGACAAAATAGCTTAAGGATTGCAAATCCTTGCTCCTAGAAAACGTATGCTTCTTCTTGATGTTGGCCGAATTCTTCCTTTGTTTCCTTTAATGGTGTTGCCTCCTTTTATTAAATGGAAATGGATGACTTGAAGGTATATCAATGGGTTGGATGTGTGGAAGAGACACATCAAAGATCCATCCAAAATACTCCTAAGAAGTGCTACTAATTTTGGCCAAAGTGAAGAGAGGAAGAAAATGAAGATGAAGAAGAACAACAAGAAAATCTTGTCTATTTTCGTGGTGTAGAGGCCAGCCCCTGCACCCATCTATTTATAGATAAGGAGGAGCTAGTTAGGTGGTTGTAACTCCCCTCTAGGCTGAAAAGTTGCACCTTTTTGGCCTAGGGAAGTTATTTCTCCCATAGTACACTAATAAGGCCTCCTACAATTGGTAACCACCCCTTTTGGTGAAATGGTGCCTTCCTGGGAGGTACCTCTCCCTTAAGGCTCTATATGAGGTAGTTACCACGCTAGGGGTGTGTCTCATTTGGCAGGGTGTATACACCCTGTACTTTGACATGCCCTTTTACCAAAGTACCACTACTTTTACTAAACGGGTGTCATTAGGTGTTACCACGAATGAAATTTGATGAAATGTCACAAAGACATTCCAAATGATCATTAGATATATGATTGAGATCGTTTGAGCTCATTTCAGCTCACCTTGAGCTGAAAGTCACTTCTTTATCAAGACTAGCTAACTTGAGGAGAAGTTAGCTGCTACTCACTTGAGTTGGAGTTAGTTACTTGTGAACTAACTTGAGGTAGTACTAGATACTTTTAGCTAGTATGAGCTAATGTTAGATACTCCTAGCTAACATGATCTGATGTTAGCTGCTTCTAGCTAACTTGAGCTGAGGTTATCTACTTTTAGCTAACTTGAGGTAGAGTGGGGCTGGGTATAGCTACTTCTAGCTATAGTAAGCTGACAATGAGCTGGATTTAGCTACTTCTAGCTAAGATGCCCTAAAGCCAAGATACTCCCAACTCCTGTGAGCTAGAGTGAGCTGCCATGAGCTGACTTGAGCTAAGTCTAGCTACTTCTAGCTAGAGTTGAGCTAAGGGGAGCTACTTCTAGCTACCATTGATCTGTCATGAGTTGAGTTTAGCTACTTCTAGCTAAACTAAGCTGAGAGGAGCTTAGGGAAAATACTTATAGTTTCCATAAAGTGAGCTAAGTCCAGATACTTCTAGCTAGGATGAGCCTAGGTGAGCTACATATAGCTTTCTATGGCCTCAAACTTAGCTCCATGAGCTCAAGTACTATCTCAAAAGCTCTTGGTATGACCAGAATTCCAACCGTCTCTTCCTAAAGAATGAACCAAAAACCCATTAAGGAGTGATTGGGACCATGTTGAACGGTTCATACCTCTTAAAGATACCATCCTATGTTACTTTGAAGACAATTCAAATGTAATTTCATATTACGACACTTATGGTAATGCTTAGTTAGCTAAGTATTCTTAATTAGCCTAGTTAACTAGGGTTAGCACCTAAGTAAGGCTGAATTGCTTAGATTAGTTGCTAACCTATGGATTGTTGGTCATTTCATGTCTAAGGCCAGATGTTCCTAGCATTCTAGGGTATACATTTTGGCCACAAACACTATTTTGAATTAGAACTCATACAATACAAGATTAAAAAGCTTTTTGCTCTCTCTTATTTAACTAGGGTTCTTCTTCAACCTCCACTATCCAACCCCTAGGTTCAATCCATTTAAATTAAGAACAAAATCTGTATTGCTCTAACATCCATTTGGAGAGGTGCTAGATCCATCCCATCAACCATGGCTTTAACAACAAACCCAATGATGTTCAAAGGTAGGGCTTGAGCCACTTCTACCTTATCCATTATTCCTCTTAGATTCGTGTGTCATAGGAGCTTCCAATCATCAATAGAGGTTCATATCAAGATTGGATGATTTGTTTACTCCAGTCTATGGAGACGATGATGAGAGGATTATCAAGCCTACTATAGTGCAACATGATTTTACTATTCCGGGCTACATTCTTACCTATGTTGAATTCCATAGCTTCAGTGGATTACTTAATGAAGATCCTAATGAGCACTTAGCTCAGTTTACAATCATTTATAGCACCATTGAATTAAGAGGAGTGTCGGAAGAGGTGAAGATAGTGGGGCTATTTCCATTCTCACTTGAAGATAATGCCAAGAAGTGGTATAAGCACTTAGATCCGGAGAAGATCGGGACTTGGGCCAATTTGATACATGCCTTTATCAAGAAATACTTTCCTCTGCGAAAAAACCTTTTTACTTGAAAAATCAAATTTTGAGATTCAAAGAAGATCCGGAAGAGACTCTTTTACAATCATGGGCTAGATTGAAGGATTTGGTTAAGAGATTCCGACAAGCCAGAGTTTCAAGAGAGTACCAAGTATGTCTATTCTATGAAGAATTATCAGATAAAAAGAAATGGCATTTGGATGCTACCGTTGGAGGTTGGTTCCTTCAAAATGAATTGGAAGCCGATTGGGACTTTCTTGAACTTATGGAAGAAAATTACCAACATCGGTCAATTGGGGAGAGGATGCACCTAGTTGGGAGTGGCGGTTCGCAAATCAAGAGAGGACTCTACGAAGCTGATAAGGACATGAGCATTCAAGGTTAAATGAGTGCCCTCACTTCCATGGTTTAAAGGATAATGAAAACTCAAGCACAAAAAGTGGCTCCACCTCAATTGATGGCGGCTAAAATTCAAGATGGCATGGTTGAGGAGTGCCAATTTGTGCAATACCCCCAGAATAGAGGATAATTCCAGCAAGGGGGAGGCTACTACAACAAGCCTCGCCGATACCAAGGTCAAATCTATCAAAATCCTCCGAGCCAAGCTAGTAGACAACATCAAGCTTCATCATCTGATTCGGATCCTATTTAAAGGGTCAATGAAATGTTTGAAAAGATGATGAGATCTATGCAAAAGCTAGAATCTACAATCGAGAGATTGATAGGAGAAGTGCACAAGAGGTTCGATGGAGAGCTAGCCAACACAAGAGCTCCATCCACAACTTGGAAACTCAAATGGCACAATTGGCCACTTCCATGAAAACTTTGAGTAAAAGAAAGTTTCCATCCGACACTGAACCAAGTGTGCAAGAGCATTGCAAATATTTCCATGCGGTGACACTTAGGAGTGGGAAACCATTGGTATAAGTTGAGAAGAAGGAACAAGAGAAGAAAGTATAAGAGAAAGGTGAAAAAGAAGCTGTTGTGAATAGTGACCAGCAGCGGTCCAAGAAGGATTTGCACCTGGAAATGCTAGAGTCGACAAAGAGGTAAAGGCACGGTTAAGAAGGGAGATACCCTATCCTCAAATACTTAGGATCAAGCACAATGAGGCTCATGTTTCAAAGTTTCTAGACATCTTCAAGAAGGTTAAGATCAGCATTCCCTTCATTGATGCTATAAGAGAAATGCCTACCTATGCTAAGTTTTTGAAGGACCTAATCCCCAAGAAGAGAAGATTCATTAAGAATGAAAGAATTCAAGTGAGAGAAGAAGTCAGTGCCATCATTAAGAAAAAGCTACCTCCCAAGTTGAAAGACCTTGGAAGTTTCACAATACCTTGCAACAATGGACCATATCATTGTGACAAGGTCTTATGCGACCTTGGTGTCAGTATCAACCTCATGCCTTGGTCCATTTTTCAAAAGCTTGGCTTAGGAGAAGTCAATTCATTCTTCATTTCCCTAAAACTAGTGGATATATCACTCACATATCTAAGAGGGATTCTAGAGGATGTCATTGTCAAGGTGGACAAGTTCTACATTTTAGTGGATTTCTTGGTGCTAGACATGAAAGAAGATGATAGGATGCCTCTCATCTTTGGAAGACTTTTTCTTGCAATGGGTAAGGCCCTAATTGATGTTGACCAAAGAGTGCTCACCTTAAGAGTTATGGGATAAGCGGTTAAGTTCAATTTAGATGCAGCAATGAAAGCACCAAGTTCAAAACTAGTGGACTATTTTGGCATCGATGACTATGAACTATGGTTGAGAAAATACAAGAAAATGGAGGAATTTTATAACAAATAGAATGAGGAAAAAGCTAAGGCACGCTTGGATGAAACTATAGCTGTGAATGAGCCATTTGAGTCCTCTAACAGTACAAGTAGTAAGGAGGCCAGCGCTGTCCAACCTCTTACTACATTGGTGGAACAAGGATGTTCTACCAAAGAGGTTCAAATTGGTAAATTAAAGAACCCAAGTTGTGAGCCAAGTAAAGAGAAGACTAAAGCTACCTCTTCTAAGGGAAAGAAGAAGGTTAAGTTAGCTGTGTTGGAATTTCCTGGCATACCAAGAACTACATGAGTTGATATTCCTACTCACTACAACTAATAATACTTGTGAGTTCAAGTTAGAAGAAGAAACCATTAGGGCATCTTTTATCAAAGTAAGGGTATTTTGGTAAAAGTGCACTAATGAGCTTAAAGGAGCTCAAATATGTGAAATGGAATAGTTTGAAATTATTTTGTATAAATCCAAACCTTATTTTGTGTCTATTTCCACATTTAAAAACTTTTATCAAAGTATGAGTACTTTGGTAACTTTGGTACAAGGTGTATGCACCTTGCATCATTGAATAACTCCATTAAAGGTATATTATGTATATTTCTAATTATGGAGTAATATTAAGGGAAAATATGCCATTTATCTTATGGTATAAATGACTAGTAGAATAGGAAAAATGAGAAGTGATGGTAAGCTTAATTGTAAGTTTTAAGTCTTAATGGAACGCTTAATGGCTACTAGTAATGACCATTATTCTAATGGCCATTTTCTTTACCTATAAATAGTGAGAAGAATGGCCATTTGAAGACACATTTAGTTCACATATTTCTTCTTCTTCTCCTTCCTCTCCCTTTTGCGCCATTTCAAGTGAATTTTTGGTGATTAAGTGTAAATTTACAAAGTGTCTTTTTCAACACTTTTCTCCCCACTTGGCATCACCTTCTTCTTCTTGGTGATCAAGGAAGCATTCTTCCTCTCCTTTCCATCCAACATCAACCTTAGGAGAATTCAAGAAGGAGAATCATCATCAACCAAGGAAGGAGCTTACATTTTTTGGAACAAGGAATTATATATTCCTTAAGCTATTTTCAAGGGTGAAAGGTACTTATATATTCAACCTATTTATGTTCTTTTGTGTTGTATATTCTCTTATATATTCTTGTATAATTAAGCATGATATTTATGAGATGTCATGCCTTTTAATCTTTCATGTAATCATGAATATATATGAACATGAACATGTAATGAGAATCTAAAAGATCTAAAATCTTTAATTGGTATCAGAGCTTGTGTTACTAGAAATCTCATTCATGTTTATGTGTAAAGAATTCAATTCATTGTATGAATATTTGACAAGAATTGTTGAGGTTGAAATTGTGCATAAAATCACATGTTAATCCTTTCCATGAGATTGAATTTGTTTCATGTTGTTTTCCCCTTATTTTTTGATGAATTGTTCAACTAATTGATATCTAGAATATTAAAAGTCTTGAATGATCATGCGATGAAATTTGGCCATTACAAGGATTTTGTGAAAATAACTTGTTTGATCCACATGAATATGAAAACATGTGTGCTAATGTGTTAGTGAGATGAAATATACAGAGTAGTTTGTATATTCAAATACATGTTTCTTATGAAAATGTAAGTATATGTTACTCACATATGTCACCTTATCATTTTATACTAAAGTCTTTACTTTAAAATTTTATAATTTACATTATGTCTAAGGAGGTGGATTTTCAGCGGGACCTATGTGACCACTCCATCTTTCCCGGAAATGTTTTTACAATAACTAAAGAGTTGAGAGACAATAGTATAAGATAGTGTTACATGAATGGCACATGTATGTGTTACATGGTCGAATGTACTAGTGACATATAATAAAGAACCTTCTTGGAAAGCTTGTTTAAAACATGTGTATAAAATTATGGAAGTATAATTTAAAATAAATTCATGCATAAGTTGCATGAATGGATTAATGTATGAGTTACATGGATAGAATTCATGTATGGGTTACATGAATAGAATTCGTGTATGAGTTACATGGATTGATCAATGTATGAGTTACATAATTTGAATCATGTATAAGTTACATGAGGTGAAAATGTGTATTGGATACATATGATGAACCTTTGTGAAGGCTCATTAAGAACATGTACTTGAAATGATGGAAATATCTTTGTATGTCTCTGATCGAATGCTATATGCATCTCTTTTGCTATGTATGAACATGTTTGAAGTTTTTTTATGTATTTTGTTGCTTGAATGAGTCTTGTTGTGAGAATTGAACATAGAACATATGAATTGCATTATTGGTGGATAGCTTGTTACACCCACCAAAGTCCGGTAAGTTTTTCCGGCGTGAAATGGACCGGGATGAAAGGAAGGTCAACTCTGCCATTTAATCAAGGTACGTTTAAGGTTATTATTCTGTACTTAATTTCAAGGTTTCAAGGCTTCTGTGTACGGGTAATCCTATGTTAGGGTTTACATCTGAAGGTTGTGTCGGGCGTGGTTCGGTCGATAAAAGTTGGGACCGGAATCGACGTGAATGTATGGAGATTTTACGTGTGAAAAATTAGGGTTGGTGGATGACCAAGGAGGCCACGACAACAAGGGCCGGCGGCGGACGCCGCGAGTGCGCCGTGAATACGCCGCACCGGTAAGGAAAGGAAGTGCAGTAGAACATCACGGCAGCAGCGTGGCTGCGCCGTGGAAACGCCGCGGATGACGTGAAGGAAGGCAGCAGGTCGTGGTGGCAGACGCCGCACCTGCGCCGTGCGAGCGCCGTGAATGCGTGGAAGGCAGGGAGGATTGGCGGCGCCGTCGTGACCGCGCCGCGTGCGCGTCGCGTTGCGCGATGGAAGAGGCAGCAATGTACAGCAGCGGGCTCTATGACTTTGACACGCTGATGCCGCGGATGACGAGGGAGGCAGAGGAGCTTGGCGGCGGACGCCGCGTGGACGTTGCACCAGCGCCACGGGCTTCACCGTGAAAAATGGGACCGGTGTTTCTTCGTCATTTCCATTCTGTTTCTTCTCTCTCTCCTCTCTCTCTCTAAAATCCATCTCCCCCTAGCCCTAAAACTGATTCTGAGCATCATTTTCGAAGGGAAACGAAGGATTCATGTAAGATTCAAAGGTTTATCAACATCTAAACAAGATTTAAGCCTCAGAATCAAGATTTGGAGGATTTTCAAGATTTGACCCGAAATCAAAGGTGAGTTTCTGGAGGTCTAAGGTTGTAATTGTTGTTGTAAACATGTTCTAGAGTTAATTTGGAACTTAGAACATAGTTTACATCATGGATTGGCTGCGAATTAGGCGTTTTGCGAAATTAGGGTTCATGAGCCTCTGATTTCGTTATGTTGAGCAATTGTTAAATTGAGTTCAAAGAAGTTAAATTAAATGTATTTAGAGCAACATTAATACTTGGACTAAAGTCTAATTGTTGCTAAATCATAGAG
Source organism: Daphne laureola (assembly GCA_038382905.1). NCBI lineage: Eukaryota > Viridiplantae > Streptophyta > Magnoliopsida > Malvales > Thymelaeaceae > Daphne > Daphne laureola. The sequence continues at coordinate 8,565 of JBBYHH010658050.1, forward strand.
CGAAGGCAAACACCATAGGAATTGGTGTAAGTCTGAAATGCTGTAAATTGTGGAATTAGTGGTTCTGTTGTACCTGTATGGTGATTATAAGCAACATTAGTACTTGAACTAAATTGTGAATCACACCGTAGAATGGGTTAATTGAAGGATTCCGATATTGGTCATTTTTGGGAAATGACCATCTATGAAGGGAAAGTCTGTTATTAATGCATGTAAAGCTCTATAATAATATATTGAATATGCATGAAAAGTTATAGAGGTAATGGATAAGGTTTGGTTACCTTTTGCATAACGAACCTAAAGTAAGATTCTGTGCAATATGGAATTGCGTTAAAGGAAAGTATGTTATGAAATATGGTATGGTATGAATAGAATGTACTGTCTGAGTATGAATGGTATTATGTTAAGTATGAATGGTAATATACTTATGTATATTACATATATCTGATCGGTATTGGAATTGGTTAGGTAACGGGAAACGGCAAAGAAAAGGAAAGGAATTCTGGAACGGGAACAACTGAAGTCTTCTTTGCTATTGCTATTGCTTCCAGGTAAGGGATCAACCTTCTCTTATATGTATTTATATGGTATGGGATGGTTGAGATTAGTCTTAGATTTGGGTCTCTGACTTTGGTCTTAGATCTTGACAGTTGAGTCTAAGACTAGTTATAAGGTAGGGGTAGAGGTGTGCAGGTAAAAGGAAAAGGAATGTACAACGGTTCTGTGAGTCAATGTGACCACAGAACCCGATGATGGCTAAAGAATGTGTCATGGTTCACGAGTCTTCAGACCCAAACTATCTGGGTGTGACACAACATGTCACAGTTCTGTGAGTCGGATCGACCACCGAACCTTCTGTTTGTGACACGGTTAAGGAATGGGTCTATAAAGGGAAAAGGTCTGAAAGGATTGGTTTTGTGGGTCTCCGTGACCACAAACCCTCTGTCTCTGATTCTGTCTGTGACTTATGATGCATGGGTTGGCAAGATGATTAGCCACGAGTGCCTGAGCCACTAACCGGACCCCATGGTCATAATAGTATGGTTCTATGGGTCTCCGCGACCATGAGCCTTCTGCTTCTGTATTCTGTTTGGTTTTGTGAGTCTTCGGACTACGAACCCTCTGATTATGATTCTGTATCTGTTGTGTCACGGTTCCGTGAGTCGAATCGACCACCGAACCTTCTGCTTGTGACATGGAAAAGGAAAGGGTCTGATAAAGGAAAGGGTAAGGTATGAGATTGGTTCTGTGAGTCTCCGCGACCACGAACTCTCTGTTTCTGATTATGATTCTGTATTCTGACTGGTTCTGTGCGTTAATGTGACCACAAACCTTCTGTTTTGTCAGATTCTATCTGCTTGATTCTGTACTTCTTCAGACCACCGAATCCTTTGATTCTGTACTCTGACTGGTTCTGTGTGTCAATGTGACCGCAAACCCTCTGTTTTGTCAGATTCTGTTCTGTTCCACCTTCAGGGTGATGACAACGGTTAAAAGGGTCGTAGGCCATCGCTGGTACCAAGTGTCTGAAAATTCTGATGAGTCTGTCTGTCTGTCTGAAGATTATCTGTACTTCTTACTGTGGTCCTATGGCAGTTCTACAGGTAAGAAGGTCGTCATGGTATGTGGGATGGATAGGTTGTTCTGTCTGTTCTGTCTGCATTTCTGTCTCTGATATTATGTCTGCTCTGACTAACGATTCTGTTTTCTGTATATCTGTTTCTTCTGACATGTCATTGCAGGTTACGTGAAGAAAACCTTTACTTCTACCTAAGCTCTTAC
>JBBYHH010658161.1:0-10346 GCA_038382905.1 Daphne laureola
AGTGAAAAAGATGAAGAGAAAAATATGAAGAAGGTTGAAGAGAGGGAGAGCCAGACTGTGGAATTTGGCCACAATGGTGTGACCCATAGCAAGACTCTCGCATGACCCGGACGCATCCCTCCTGGAGTTGGGTGATTTGTGAGACCTCCTAGCTCGATACATATGTGAAGGCCTTATGCGAGCCCCTAGCCATGTTCAACCGTCACCCCATTCACCTTGCGTAACCCTTAGAGGTCGTGCTGAGCAACTGGACCATAACGACGCGACCCCAATTAAGAGCCATGCGCGACCCCGCGTAACTCCTTGGAGCCAATATTTCAAAATTAAAACTTAAAGAAGTTCGATCCTGGTAGGGGGTACGCCGAAGAACAGAGTAAGGTTACGCCGCGTTAATTGGAGGGGTTACGCCGAGCAAATTTGTAACAGGGGTAACTTCTAATTTTCTCAGTTCAAATTTTTTTTGAAAAATTCACCCAACTCTCAATGATGGATAATGAGTGTTCGCACACATGTTTATCATTTTATCCATCATTTATGAACAAGGTCAATGCTCCTTTTAGTCTCTAAGTCACATTTACACTTGTTGAGCTTTTATGACTTGACTTGAGATACCATGAGTTGTTCATATGTCTTTGACCTTGATGAGCTGTATACACTGAATGTATGATGAAATATGAACAAGCTTGAGCATGTATGAGTTTTTTTGATGATATCTTGAATGATTTACTTGAGAATTAAGAAAGCATGTTTCATGTGAACCAACCTTGTTAGTGTAGTTTTCGTGTTGTCTCATTGTGTTGCGTTGGAGTAAATTTCCTAACACCTACATGTTCTGTATACACATAATTTTAGGTGATTAGTGTTCACTGCTATATGACTATTATATACTCTATGCCATGCTATAGTTGTTTACTTTACACATGATGTACTACATTGATTTTGTTGTTGATCACATTCTTGTCTTTCTTGGTGTTTTGGAAAGATGTTCTGTGTGCTGAACCATCATCTGTTCTATAGCTTGTACACACTCTTAGCTATGCTTCAATGATATGTGCAAGTTACATATCCGTAATATAGAGTCTTTTTCATATCGATATGAATTATTTGAGACTCGCCCCTTATTACATGCTTGAGAACTTTTCAGGGGTTAATTGACATCGAGAAACTGTAACCCCTCATAATCAAGAGCTCCAGAGCAAGCAAGAGACTTGTTCCAACCTTACAGGCATAAGGGGGCCTCTCAGCCCCCAAGGTACGACGTTCTATTTTCCCTTTTTATTTCCTTCCCCGCATGAGTACATACTTTCATTTTGAGTTTGGGGGAGGGATTTACTCATAAATCTCATGTGGGAAATGGTTAGTATGCCTTAAGTTCTATGTTTTGGTGAAATCGCCATGACTTATGCAATTGCTATATTGTCTTAGTGGATGCATGAAATTTATGTTTCAATGTGTTGATTGATGTTTGGAGCATAGTGTGAATCTTTATTCTTTCAATCAACTTAGTAGTATATATTTGTCCTCGATGTTCTAAATAAGAGACTTTTTAATCGGTGAGGTGTTGAGCCAAAATTTTCAAATGTTGTGTGAATTTTGTTTCATGAAAGTATCTTGTTTAAAGTGTTTGAGCTAGAACTTGCTTGCTTGAATCATTACAAGTCCGCATTGTTATATGAATACTTCAGAAGAAGATGTCACTTTAGGATATGAGCCTATTGACATAAATATCCAACTGTACATTAAATCCATTAGTGAGCACCTTTCAGTCTAAACCAATTCATTCTTGTTACCACATCTCACGCTTATCCATTCTCTAATAGTATCATGTGGTCCTAGTACTTCATGTACATGTTTGATTGGGCTTTAGATGCTATTCTTATGAGAGAGGTGTGCATATTGTGAGCTTGGAGGGGTTTTCACTATTTAAATTGTTGAGCTATCAAATGAGTGACTTTCTTGGATCAAACAATGTATGTCTAATGTTGTAATTGATCAAAAAGAAGCACCAAGTATGAAAATTTCAAAAGCAAATGATGAAAATGGTGCATTTGAAAAAAATCAAGGTGAAGAAGACCCTTTTATAAAGTTGAAAAAGATCCAAGGATGGTAAAAGTTGAGGCTGATTATGTACATGAAAGTGTTGAAAATGAGTGAGAGTGACAAAAGAAACAAGTGAGTTTGGGTAGAAATGCTAGGTTTTAGTGGGCCATCTTACTTGTACATGTAAGTCATTTAAAGATCCACTTATATTTAGCTTCCAACCAAACTACCACACTCACCTAGCCAATGGCCTCATTACAACCCTGTGAAAGATCATCAGACCAAGGAAGCACACAACGTTCTTCAGAACCAAGCGGAGGAGTTATTGGTTCTTTTCCAAGCTTATGGAAAGAGAACACTTAACAAGATCACAGATGAACACACCTACTACCCTCATTGAGAGAGAGAAAACACTTAGGGATTGATCCTCTTTTTAGTGCATTGAGAATGAGAATCTAAAACTTTGTTGATTATTTACATTTCCATTTGCATGTTGCTCTTTGCTATGAATTGAGTCTAGTGAACATGGATGGATTGAGGAAATTAAGATTAGAGTGGATTGTATTGCTGGACACTAGCAATAGTTTGAGTTTGGGGGTATGTTGAGTGTCAAAACATGCACACTTTTATGTGGATTTTTCATACAATTCATACATCTTTCTGTACATAAACTAGATCACTAGAGCATTTTACTTGTTATCTTTGATTATTCTATAGATGCAAGGTAAAATGGAGCTAAAATAAGGCAATTAGGAGGCTCAGGACTCAAATTAGTAGTTAATTGATCAAGTCAACAAGTCTCGGGTCAAATGGGAAGGATTGCAAGTCAAAGAGGAGTTTAAAGGCATTTTTTCACCTTCTGATGCGATAGCGGCGCCCCCCCTGAGTCGTGGGTCACGCAAGGCACAACTAGATGACATGACCCTGGACCCCCGCACACGTTTAGTGAGCTTCAATGGAGAAGTGTGTCACGCCTTGCATTCAGAGCGGTGCGACCCCTACACGCGCAACCCCTACGCGAGGCACAAACTGAAGTGCTCAAGATATGGGATTTCCTCGGATTTAAATTTTCTAGCCCATGCTTTTAGGCCAAATATACCCTTAATGAACCCTTCTTAGGTGCCCAATATGTCTAGTGGAAATTTAGGATGTCATTTCACTATAAATAGACCAATTTTGGGTAAGTTTAGGTAGAGAATATCAGAATTTTGGGATTAGCAGCAACTTGTATTCTTATCCATTTACTCTAAGGGTTGAGGGTTCCTTTTATGGTGTTCTTGAAGGTTTCTTGAAGATTATTTCATTAAAGGATATATCTTCTCCTCTTTATATCTGATTGTCATAGGTACTCTCTTGATCATGTTGATTGTTATAGTTAACATGAGTTTTAGTGAGTAGTTTTCTATAGTCTTCTTGTGTTTGATTACCTACGGGGATAACTATCATCTATCATGTTGTTTGATTTAGATATTGATTTCATGACATATTTCTACACTTATGAATGTTGGATGATTGATCACCATGTTAGTATGCCATCTAGGTATTCAAGAATGAGCCCGAGAGGGAAGTTGTCAAATTACACTATAGGAATCGATTGATTGGTTGAAGCGGAGTCCGAGAGGGCCTGTGCATATTGATTAGTGAATAGATTATGTTGTTGGAATCAAGCCTAGACTAAGTATCTTTAGAGGATGGGAGTTCCTAAAGCCTTAGCTTGGTAGAGGATGATCACTTGTCCGAGAGGAGGGTGATTGGGCCTTGATAATCCATCTCTTTGCATGATATGATGATTATAGTAAACCTTTACAGTAGGTAGTAGCCCCTAGAAGACGTTTTTAATTGATTGAACTTCATTTTAGCATCTTTACTATTTTACCCCTTTTCACGACTTGTTTCACAAGCTACTGTTTTTCATCACAAAAATATCTTAGTTACTATTCACACACCACCATTTCATTGATTTACAGCATCCACCATCTTCATACTTAAGTAGGATAGCATTAATCACTAAATATTATCTAAAACCTCTCTCTTGGGTTTGATCCTTCTTTTGAGCCACTTACTACGATAAGACATAGTTAGGGTGAAATTGAGGTGTTTATAAATATATTTGATTCTTATTGCTTGAATTGTGCTTGATTGCAATACACTTAAAACGCATAGAGAACAAAGACTTTCCCAGCGACTTGAGAGGTGTAAGAGTCTCATTGAATCTCTTTAGTAGGTGTTCAATGTTATACTTGGGCTCCATTGTGAATAGATCATATGGTCTCACTAGCCTATGATTTTTGGTATCCTTAACCTGAGTTGTTCCTTCATATGTGACCAAAATCTTGTTCCACATCTCATGGGCACTATCACAAGAAAAAAAAAAGATTACACTGATCAAGAGTCATAACACAATATAGAATATTAATGGCTTTGGCATTAAGAGTGCAAATCTGATCATCTTCTCTACCATATTTAGTAAACTCCTTAGGAATTTCAATTACTTCATCATTCTTGTTTGTGGGGATCTTTTTTCCTGTAACAATGAATCTCTAGATGGAAACATTAATGAATTTTATGTGAATCCTAATCATGTTCTTCCACCAGTTGAAATTCATAGCATCAAAGAATGGAGGCTTGGTTGTGCTCTATCCTTCATAGATTATTGTGCAGGCAATCTGATTTTGACTTTAAACCACAAGGTTCTTGAAAAGCAACTTGTTCTGATTCCAATTAAAGATCCATAAATGGTCAAGAGAGGTGAATTGTCTATCAAACGGATTTAAAACACTTTCAGTTTTGAAAACAGAACTCTTGAAAATCCCTTATCAACAGGTTGATAAGACTGATTTTGAAAACTACTTGCAAAGGCAATGTATCAATGCGTTGATGAACTGCACAGTTAAGAAATGCAAATAAAGTTAAGGACACAGAGATTTATAGAGGTTTGGTCCAATTTCACCTACGTCCACTATTGATTTTAGATCTTTCAAGTATTTATTTCATGTTCATATGATCACAAAAGCTCACTTTAGTGGTGGATTACAAGGCATGATGTATCTTGATATAATCATGCTTCTTTATTCATGAACAAGTAGGAGGATGAAGAACACACATGAACATACATATAGAGGCCGAAATACATACCTTTCTCCTAGACAAACAGCTTAAGGAAATATGTTTTCCTTGCTCCAAATATGTTTGCTCCTTCCTTGCTTGTTGGTGGCGGATTGCTCCTTCTTGCTTCAACAATGAAGGGTGGATGGAAGAGAAATGGAGAGGAATAATTTGGTGATATGAAATGAGGTTGTTAGTGTTAAAGAGACAATTCAAATGTTCACCCAAAATACTCCTAGAAGACTTGATGATTTCGGCCTTAAAAGTGAGAGGAAGAAGATGAATATGAAGAAGTGTTTTTTAAGCAACTTCCATTGTATGAAAGGGTGTGTATAGTCTAGCCTCTCCTCATCTATTTATAGATGAGGAGGGGTGATTAAGGGGTGGAGGTTACCACAAGGGCAAGTGATCACATACACTTACCTCCATGGTGTTTTCTTCCCCTTAACTTCATCCAAGACCACAAGATCTAGTAACTCCCTCCCTTTAGCAAAATGATGCCTCCCAAGAGGCAAGCATTGGCCTCATTTGGCCTCCCCTTGGCCGGTGCATACACCTTCCACTTTTGGTGCCCATTTTACCAAAATACCTTTATTTTGTGCAAGAGGGTACCAATGAGAGTTAAAACTTATGAAACAAGGTGAAATATCACAAAGATATTTCAAATGGTCACTACACACATGATTGAGCTCCCTTGAGCTCCTTTCAGCTCACATTGAGCTGAAAGCTACTTCTTCATCAAGACTAGCTTATATAAGCTGAAGTTAGTTACCTTTTAGCTAAAATGAGCTAGGGTCAACTACTTCTAGCTGACATGAGCTGAGGTTAGCTACTTCTAGTTAACTTAAGCTGAGGTTAGATATTTCTAGCTAACTTGAGCTAACTAGAGATACTTCTAGCTAGAGTGAGCTCACTTTGAGCTAGATTTAGATACTTCTATCTAACATGATCTAATACCAAGCTACTTCTAGAACCTTTAAGCTGGAGTGAGCTAGCATGTGCTGACTTGAGCTAAGCCCACCTACTTTTAGCTGGAGTTTACCTAAGAGGAGCTACTTCTAGCTAATCTTGAGTTGAGATAAAGAGAAGATACTTCTAGCTACTCTTGAGGTGAGATGAGCTGAGTTTAGCTACTTCTAGTTGAGCTAAGCTAATATAAGCTGAGCAGAGATAGTTCTAGCTACCCTTAAGCTATGGTAAGATAAGTTAAGCTACTTATAGATGAGTTGAGCTAAGGTTAACTACATATAGCTATTTTCGAGCTTAGATTTAGCTCCATAAACTCAAGTATCATCTAAAAAGCTCTTGGTGTGATAGCCAGAATCTGCGGCTCTCAGATGTTGTAACTTGGTATTGTTAATACTCTCTCTTGATAAAGCTCTAAAACTGCAAAGAGCCCGAGGTTGTGACCTCAGGGATAAACTCTAACGCTCAAGTGAATGAGGTAGATGAGGGATTGAAAGAAGGCTTATTGAGAATATCATACCTTTATTTTTCTGGGGCATATTCCTTATATAGGGAAGTGACCTGGCGGTTACTTGTCCCATGATCTAAGATGGTGGGAGGTTATCTCACGTTGCCAGCTAGTGGGCAGTGGTGGAGAGGCTAGATGAAAAACATGGCGGTTATGTCCAGACGTGGTAGTCATGGGGTCGCCATCTCCAGTCGGTCCACTGCCTTAATGAAATGTCAAGTCCAAGGGATTACCGCGTGATGGAATGGCCTCGCGGAGTCCCTAACGTGTGTACTCCGTTTGTGATGGCTGATCAGTGTACAAAATGTACACTTTTACCACTATGTTTAGGGCATTAAATCCATCAATCTTGCCTACTTTTGATGTAAATACATAGTTTACTTATGAATTCCAAAGATTTATGGGTGCGTACATATGGAGGTGATTAGGAGCTTAATACACCCAAACATCACGCAAAAAGAGATGGAGAACAAGCTTCAAGCAATCTTATAGGGACCTAATTGCACCAAGAATAAAGAATGAGGATTAAAATACAAAATGGTGCAAATAGGGGTGCCCAGCAAGGCATGGCTCCACTTTCATGCAACTCAAGGGTGCCACTTACCAGTGCCTCCCTCCAAGGTTGCACCATTAACCAGCACCTCAATGGCGCACCTTCTATGTGCCATGTGCAAGCCCTGGCACCATTTCCCAGTGCCCTTTCTATGGCTGGCTCGTCCAACCAGCGCCTCATTGGCACACAATCCATGCGCCTCATCCAAGACCGGCACCCCCACCATTTCCTCATTGGCGCACATTCTATGTACCTCGCACATTCTTGGCGCGGGTGTGAGGAACACTTCCACCTCCAACCAGCACCTCACACATTCCTCCTCTGCACCCACGGGATTGTACGAATTCTTTCAGTCTTATCCGTTGGAAACCAACTTGTACCAGACATCCTACCCCTCCCTACTTAGTTATATGTAAATTGAGGTCAGGGGTAGTTTAGGTATTAGCTTTTAGTATAAATAAAACCTTAGAGTTCATTTCTAGAGAGTTAGACAATTTGTTGAGACATTTTGCAAGGTAGCTCTCACTTGAGCTTACACCTTTAAGTCTAAATTTAGCTTCTTGAGCTAAGGGACGAATCTATAGAGAAGCTTTTTATGGGTTACTTCTAACTCTTACTCCGTGTTTATTTTCTTAAGTGTTATTAATTGCTTTCATGTCTACATTTTAGCAAGTAGTAGAGTATGATAGGACTTGTCTTAATAGTATCATAATTAGGTTGTGAGTTATTTCTCTCATCTATTTAAGTAGATTTCAGGATTTGAGCATGTTTTATAGTTATCATGCATATTTTCTGATCACAAACACTTGCATGTGACTTAGAAGTTCGGCCGGGAGTCTGAGAGGACCCCGATCGACGTAGCCTTAAGACTGATTGGTAGCCTTGCTTAGAGTCTGAGAGGACCTAAGTAAGTGTCTATCGATGAATAGTTAGGTATTATAATTCCTCGGGGAGATCACCCTTGGTTCACGAGAGTGGCCGGGAGGTCAATCCTCTCTTTTGAGTGGCGGACTACAGTACCCGAAGGGGAAGCGGGACGAAGATAGTAACTCACCTCACTAGATAGGACTGGAGACTTATCGCATGCTTCCTCGCTTAGAATAACTGTACGAGTAATGTAATTAGAGTCTAATGTGTTACAGCCACCAAGCTAGGATGGCGACTTTACGACACCTGAACTCGCTTTCCATGGTTAAGGTACAAAGAAAGATGAATTTTATGTAATGGAGTTAAGTTAATGTTTAACTGCATGAAATGTCATGTGTCAAGAGGTTGTAAGGTATAATTTCCCCATGGAATGGGGTAGGAACCACCCCAGATCGACATGGGAGCAAGAACAGAAGGAAGGAGAATTCTGGAGCTTTGGGCGCCATGATGGCGCCAAGCCTGGAGGAAATGGAGCAGCTGGACATTTCTGGGGCTCCCGGTGTGATGGTGGCGCCATGATTGTGCCACAAGTGGGGAAAACCAGAAGGGTGAAATTGAGGGCTCTCGGCGTGATCACGACGCCAAGTTAGCGCCAAGAAAGGAGGAAAACGACAGGCTGATTTCGAGCAAACATGGCATCATGATGGCATCATGATGGGGCCGAGTTGGCGCCAAAACCTGAATGGTTAAAAAACATAAGTCTGATGAAAATAATTCATTTGTGTTCTTTTATCTCTCACTCCTCTCCCTCTCTACAACCCGAAACCCACCACCATTCCTTCACCAAATCTTCATCCAATCTTCATCTTTGAGCTTCCAAACTTGAGCGAGAGCTTGGACTCATGTGAGGATCGTTGTAGAACAAAGATTGCACCATGGAAATCACTCTCTCCTCATTTCTAGCTTGGGGTGAAATTGGGTACTATTCATGGGTGAAGGATTTCTCCAAATCCTTGGAAAAATGAAGAGGTTAGTATGTTCTAATGATGAATTTGAGGTAGAAACAAGCTTTAAACCATCCATATACCATGAATTTTAAGGAATTGAACCTAGGGTTCATATGAGCTGTTGAACAAAAATTGAGTGAAAGTGAAATTGATGCTTAATTGTTGTTCTTGGATGGATTTAGGATAACTTTAAAGATTGAAATTTTGATCAATTCCAATCGGATTAAGGAGTTAAGAGTTAGGGTTCCAAAATTGGTGGAGAAATGGAATGATGAATTTTGATGAACTGATGCTTCAATTGTATGTTTATGATGATTCTAAGTAACTTTAATTCTTGGAATGAGTTGCGAATCAATGCCTATGATAGAATATGAGTTAAGTCAAAAAATGGATAATATTGAGAAATTGATGAATACTGATCGGAAATGGAATGTTAATGCATGGATGATTGTAGAACGGATTGAAATGCATGAATATGAAGTTATAGAGGAATTGTAAAAGGGTTTGGCCGAGTTTGAAAAAATGCGCCAAAATGATCAATGTGGATAATGTTATTGAATAGTCATGGAAAATGAAATGTTTAAGCACAGATAGTGATATACTTAGATATATTACTCATGTACGGAATCTCACGGATAACAGATAAGAAACGGCCAAATTAGTAATTTGAGGTCGAATGATTAATTATGAAAAAGTTATGAAAGTGATGTAAAATGATTCTGATGAACTGTATGATTGTTCAGAGCGACAAGAACAGCTTGAACAACAATAGATGAATAGTGACTAAACGGATTCATGGACATCGTATACCGAATGTTTATAGGTAAGGGCTCAACCTTCTTATATATGCATTAGGGTCCTTATGCTATATATAGGTTGGTTGAAACTAGCTCTCGGGCCGAGGGTGGAGCCCGATGATTCCTAAGTCTAGTTCCAAGGTAGGGGTAAAGGCTTACAGGTACACTGATGTGGGACTTACAGCTCCCCTATGATGATGTTGTATTACGGTCGCGTAGCGATCGATATGAATGTTCCAGGTTCCAGAGTAACGTTCTGCATGACTATTCCGTTAAACCTGTTGACTGATAATGATGATGTTCCAGGTTCCGGAGTCACGACCTGCATGACCATTCCATTGAACCTGATGTCAGATGATGATGATGATATGCCAGGTCCCGGTATCACCACTAACGTGGTTACCACAGTACACCTGATGATAATGACTGCTACTGCTTAATGACGGTTACAGGGAACGTACGCACCGCGCTAGTACTACGCCCCACTATGATGACTGGAAAAC
>JBBYHH010658272.1:0-10346 GCA_038382905.1 Daphne laureola
AGTTTTTTTTTTGTTTTGTTTTTTTTTTTTTTTGTGGTTCTCTACCTTTTTATTTTCATATTTACTATTTAGGGAACAACTATTATTGTCCTACATTTTTATAATTTTTCACATTGGCCCCAACTGCTTTTAATTTTATGATTGAAGCATTTTCTTTTATTTTTTTTACTTTCTTTTTCGTTCTGATTTTTTTTTTTTTTTTTGTATTCCATTTTTTATCCATATTATTCTATTATACTTCATCTATCCTCAAATAATATTCCATGAATAATATTCCATTTCGTGTAGGCGCAAAGATTAAGTAAATGTAAGACTTCATGTAATTTGAGATAATTGCTCTTGAATAGAGATTAAAAATCAAATTAAAAAAAGAAAAGAAAAGAGAAAGCAGGTAATTTTTGTAATTTCTCATTTTTCACCTTAACAACTTCGTTTTATTCTTTTTCACCCCTTTTCTTTTTTGTGTTTTGGTCCATGGACAATAGTTTTTTTCTTTCTTCCTAGTACAATTCCGTAATTTTTTTCTTTTTTTCATATAAATCTCTAATATCAATTATCACATTTAAAACTTAAGTAAAAATTCAGTTTACATGGTTTTCGCCCAACTTAAGTAAAAATTCAGTTTTAAAAATTATCATCGCTTTAGTTTTTTAATTATCTCCGCGATGAAAAAAAAAACTAGTCATTTACATGGTTGGTGTGAAACTCAACCGTTTTGCGAAAATAGCCTAGGTTATTTCGAATTTCACCCAATCATATTTGAGTAAGCTTTAGGTTGTAAGCCTAGGTCGGATTCGGCTAGTTGAATTACACCCAATCAGATTTGGGTAGGTTTTAGGTTCTAAGTCCAGATCGGATTCGGGAGGATTGGGTTCGGGTGGGATCCGTTTTTAACATTCCGATGGTCTGGCACCACGTTTAATCTTTTTCAGAACCCTTGAGCGCCGTAATTTGCTGCTTTTCGTCCGGTCAGGCGATTTTTGTCTCCTCTTTTGTCGATCATATTTGGCAGAGCAAAGCAAACAGAGCTTAACCGGCTTCTACCACTAAAAAAATGAGGTAATACATCTCCTCAAATCAGGGGCGAAAGAACCCTTCTGCTTTCGCCCACCACCAAATTTTCCTCGTCCTGGGTTTGCTCTTCCTCTTGTTCAATTTCATCTACTCTGAACCAATTCGGTAGCACATAAGAAGACAGTAAGGTCAATGTCTGGGATTTCTGTACTAGCTAATGGGTCGTCCTGTGTAGAAACTGGGAATGGGTTTCAGGGCAATGGTTGTCGACCCAAGAGCCGGCTTGTGGCCCAGATTAATTGCCGTAATAGCTCCGAAGAAGATATGGTTGAGTTTAGGCGTTTGTTTGATCAGGTTCTTGCATGTTTTCTGAAGGAAGCGGCCGCTAAGGGCTTGGCTAGGCCGCTGCCGCCTGTTGTCGGTGGTGATGGGAAAACGTTGGATTTATTTGAGCTATTCTTGGTAGTGAGGGAAAATGGTGGTTTTGATTCAGTGTCAAACAATGGGCGATGGGCTATTGTGGCCGAAGAACTAGCCTTGGATCTCAAGTTTTCTGCTTCCGTGAAGTTGATATATGACAAGTACTTGAAGGATTTAGAATATTGGTTAAAGGGGAGTTGGGAGGATAGTTGTTGTCACAGCAGTGGTAGCGTGGAGGTCGTATCGAACCAACTCAGAGAGGAGTTCAGAAGCTTGGCAAGCGATTCACGAACCAATAGATTGAACAACAGTACCACTGAGGGGAAATACAAGAAACATGACAATTGCATTGGGAAAGACACAAGTGAGAAGGTACCTTGTTCTGTTGACAATGGTGACACATGCAACATACTAGGTGTTGATGATGAAATTTTAGATGATCATGATATTCTGTTATTAGGTCAACCACCAACAAAGCAGGAAATTAGTTCTTCTGAAAGAAAGGTAGAGTCGTTTTCAGGAATGCTGAATTGGGTGATCCAAATTGCAAAATGTCCTGATAGTTATTCAATTGAAGGACTACCAGCACAAGCAGAATGGGGAAAGAATAAAGACCAAGAATTTTGGATCCAAGCAATCAGGGTGCGGGAGGTTCTCTTTCAAACAAGACAGGTTCCGTCCATGCCAAAACAATTCGTATTGCGGGTAAGTATATAAATGGATGCACCTGTGTTCCTCTTTTAATGGATTTCCTTTGTGAACATTTCAAGACAAGATATGAATTTGTGTTTAAAAAGAAAAATTGCAATCAGGACCCTCTATCTGGGGGACAATTGAATTTTAGAGCCATGGTTCTATTTTGGAGGTTTGACAGGGCAGATAATTCTTAGTTTGTGAGAACAATGCTTAAAGAGTACTGAACTGACCCTTACCAGAATTGGGAAATAATGTCCCATTTATATAGCTGAGCTAGTTTTAATAAGGACTTACACCAGTAGTGAAGTCAAGTTGGCTGAAGCTTTGGACCATTTTCTTGTTAATAATATCCTCACAACACTGTTTGAATGCGTTATATAAACTTTTCTACTCCCTCCGACCATATTAGTTGATATGTTTGAGTTGATGTGGAGATTAAGGTGTGCAAAAAACCTATGGGTAATAAAGTAAAATAGGCATAACAGAAAATGTTTCCGGAGTGATAATAGAAATTAGGGGTAATAAGGTAAAATAGGTATATAAAAGTTCTTTGAAAAACATATTAATATCCGTGGGACTTCTCAAAAAGGACTACGTATAAATTTGTCAGTTGGATGAAGTGATTTCAAAAAGGCGGCTTTTGTGTGTGCATGTTTTTAGGTCCTTAAAAGTTAAGAGTGTTTCAAGGATCACCGTTTTAACATCCATTTTAATACCCATTTTTTTTCTTTGTAATTTGTCCTAACTTTCTTAATTGATTACTCTGATTCTACAATTTAACATCCGTTAAAACCTAACGGAAAGTTTGTTTAAAATGCTCAAATTTATCCTTAGGATTTTTTAAATGTGTTGAACATCCTTCTACCTTTATAATTTTACTTTTTGAGTCATTACTTTTAATTACGTGTGTATTATTTCAAATAATTTTTTCAAATCATGAATACTAATTATAGCTTAAGTTTTAAATATCCAAAAAACTATCAAATATGTAAACAAAAGTTTGTAATGATATCAATAATAATATTTTCAAAATTTTACATTTTAATTGCGAAAAAAATTATCAAAAGAAAATGTAAGAATGAGTAGTTAGTTTCTAAAAAATCTACAATAGCTATTAAAATATTAATGTACAAATCTTTCACAATGATATTTAATTTATTTGAAATTATACATTTTATTTAGCATATAGTTTCTGAATTTTTTTTTCTTCAACATTTGATATAAAATTCCAAGTAATTTACATGCGCATAATTTAAATAATGATTTAAGTTTCTAAAAATATACTGTATATTAAAAGGTCCTTAATAAAATCTTCATAAAACTAATTTAAGTTTAGCAAATGACTGAAAGCTGGAGCAACAATTAAAGTGCGAGACGAAAAGAGTACTAAGATGTAATAGGGCAAAAAAAAGATTGGCATGTTACTTGCATACCACTACACATTGTTCGTACAAATATTATCATTGATATTATTTTGAACATTTGTTTTCATTTTTGATAATTTTTTGGATATTTTAAACTCAATCTATAATTAATATTATTGAGTTGGAAAGATTATTTGAAATAATGCACACACAATTAAGAATAATGACTCAAAATGTAAAATTGTGAAGCTAGAGGTGTATTCAACACATTTCAAAAACCCTAAGGATCAATTTGAGCATTTTAACCAAAATTTCCATTAAGTTTTAATGGAAATTAAATGGCCAGTATAGATTTGTAACATACTCATACTTTAGAGCCACTTTTTGAACAAATTTTGTTTAGGTATAAATTTGCAACAAAGGGTATAATTTAGATATAGATGATGCGATTTACTCTAGTTTTACATCTTGAATACTTGTAATTTCAAGGATGAGCATGCAATTGAAATGTATTCTATTTATCAGTATTTTTGGAATCTATATGACTAGTTGATCTCCGTCCATGTTTTTATTTTTTCTTAAAACGGTAAATATTCAACATGGTTAGTCAATGGCTCTTAATGTTTTATAGAAGAGGCATCACCACCCATTGACAATTGTTTTTGCTTGGATGCTTTAATATAGTATGAGAGCCAAAGGTTGTCACTACCACGTATATGAAGTCACAAGCCCTAGTGATTGTCAATAGCCTGTTTGAGAAGCCAGTTTCCAATTGGATCTCTAGCCTTCATGTGAGGGTGTGTGTTTGGTAGCAAATGTCCACATGGTTTAGTCGAAGGGGTTAAATAAAGTTTGTGTTATGTGATAAAAATCCTGGATGGTTAATTAGAACTTCAGATCGTGGTGGGGCATCCCTGGCCAATGCCAATTGATTTGTGCTTGGATGTGATAACAATTTCTTTATATAATCATCCTTTTCTTCTCTCTCCCTTGCTTTTTGTCACATTCTTTTCCTTACTGCTAATCACTATAGTCCAATGTTTCAAAATAAAACATTACTAGCAGAATCTTAGAGAAGATTTGAGAAGGCGTTGGGGTTGCAGATAGTATGTATGGTTCAGAAAGTTGAATCTATCAATATTATTTTCGTTCATTTTGGAGAGTTATTCTTCATCATTCTCAGATTTCTAGGTTTCTCATCTTTCATAAATTCATTAGATTTACAATACCAGCTCTAGATTAGGTAAAGTAGCTTTAGTTTTTGTAAAAATATTATCTTTGGAGTTTCATATTTTTTGCAAATTGATCCATTAATTGTTATTTAAACTACAAAATGGTTCTGGAAATTCTACATTTAGTCAAAAAAATTTTTTAATTTTTTACGAAGTGGTCCCTAAGAAGTTTAGTCCCTATAGTTTTGTACATTTTATGAAATTGTCCCTATACAATAACAAAGCTCTTCAACCTAACATGAGATTGTTAAAATATTCATTCTTGATAATATGTGAACCATATATAGGATTGTGAGAATTTTTCTACATGAATTCTCATTAACCATTTACTCTTCAACATTCTTATTTTCCTGGGTTTTTTAGAATCCACGGACTACATCCCCCTAAAGCTATGCCCATGCTCCCATGGCTTGGACAGTCTGAGGTGAAGTTTGTGACTTAAATGTGTTGCCATTTGGCTTAGGTTATATTAGTAGCTAGTGAGTGATGAGGTAATAGACGCCCTTCCTCCGAAGTTAATTGCACCATTTCCCTGGGCTTGGAGATTAAGGTGAAAGTAGAAAGTAGGAATAAAAAAGTAAGTTGTATATATAAAGGATGAGATAGTGTTAAAAGGGAGGAGAAAGTGTGTATAATAAAGTAAAAGAAGGTAAAAATTTCTTAAAGAGGAAATGGTGCAATTGATTTGGGACAGACGCAGTATCTAGTAGGGATGGTAAAGTATTTGCCTTGTCAAATTGGCCCGAGCTGAAGTTTTGCTGGGTGGTGGCATTGTGCTAGTGTCTATCAAGCCTGAATATATCATGCATTAAAGAGTACTATGTCTTTGAAATTATTTAGTTGTTTACTTTCTTTGCACATTCAAGGATCCAGACTAAGTAGTAGCTTGCTTAATGTATATATTCCTGCTGTTCATGATATGGAAATTTACTTATATGATGATAGGAACAGTCGCAACTGCTGTATGTATACTTATATTTTCTCTTCTAAACCAGTAGAGTAGTTTGAATTTTGATGAGAGAGTATCAAATAAGGCAAATGTTCAGAAGCTCTTTCGTTCTATCTTTTCTGTTTTTAAGGCTGTTTTATCTTCTTGTTTACTCTGTTCTGTTCTCTCTTAATGGGTCAAGTTTAACTTGTCCCAAGTGTCCTTGCGCTCATTCACTGGCCAGCATCTGCTATTCTCGAAATTATGCACTGTGAAAATCGAAAATGATGTAAAGCCCTTCCACTCTGTACTGTTGCCATGTACAAATAAAACCAAGATAACCTGGTTGTAGTGAAACAGGATCTATACCATATCTTTGAGAGCTAGAGATAGAATCAAGTAGGCTGGAGAAGCAAGAATCATATGCAGTAACCCTAACCAGTTAAATTTTACAGTTGAGTCTGGTTATAGAGGATGCTGTAGTGTTTGCTTATTTCTGTTGTAGGTGCACTTGTTTCATAGTCTGTTTCCAATTTCAGAGAACTTGTTTAAACTTGCAGGATGGTCAAAAGATTTCATCTATGTATGATGCTGATGCCCAGAGTAGAAAGATCACAGTGAGATCTAGATGCAGTGGAAGGGTTCTAAGCTCAGTAAGATCTTGTTCATGCACTTGTTGCAATTCTCATTCTGCAATTCAGAATAGATTGTCGAATCCATCAAAATCAGAGGTAGAACATATCCCTGACGATAAGTCACCCTTCATTGGCGCATTTTCATTCTCAAGAAAGAAGGGAAAGCAAATTAAGGACCGCTTCCCTAGGAGGCAACCTTGTGTTGGAAGGCTCTTTCAAGCCCAAGTGCCTGAATGGACAGCGGTGATTTCAGATTCTGATCCTAAGTGGCTAGGAACACGCCAGTGGCCCTTAGACTTTGGAGAGAAAAAGCCCTCAACTGATGTTGACCTACTTGGTAGGGGAAGACCTGCTACATGTGGCTGTAGGATTCGAGGTTCTGTCGAATGTTTTCGGTTCCACATTGCTGAGAGTAGGATGAAACTGAAGCTTGAAGTAGGTGCATTATTCTATCTTTGGAGATTTAACCAAATGGGAGAGGAAGTGTCACTTCAGTGGACGGTTGAGGAGGAGAAGAGGTTTAAGAAGATGATCAGATTAAATCCTCAGTCGTTAAGTAACAACTTCTGGGCTGATTCATTAAAGTGTTTTCCTAAGAAGAAGAAGCAAGACCTCATAAGCTATTACTTCAATGTGTTTCTTATCAATCGTCGGAGCTATCAGAATCGTGTCACTCCTTGGGAGATCGACAGTGATGATGATGAAGAAGAGTTTGGATGTGTAAGTGCAAATTTCGGGCACAAAGCTGTTAATCTTCCTAGCTCTAATGTGTTGACTTGTGCTCAGAATATGCAGTGCATTGAACTGGAGTAACAAACTCAAAACGCCTCTCTTTTCACTTTCTTCTGACATAAGGGATCTTTATGAGCTCTTGAGGGTTTTGATGGCAATCAGGTGCAGGAGAGTTGCAATTTTGATAGTTCCTGTCGTTGCAGAGTAAGTAAACTGTTCTAATGGGATAAGTACAGTAGATGAACTAAACAACATTACAAAATCTCTAGGGCCTTTCTTTTTTTTTTTTTTTTTTTTTTAATGTAAGGATAGGTTTTGAAAGCGTTGTTTGACCTTTGTATGATGTATAAAGCTGCTAAAAGTTTCCGTTTTAGTTTATACACAGGAACTCACTTTTCATGGGTTCCAGCTTCCAACGTTTCAGTAGGCTATGCGAAAAATTCTAGGGTGCTTCCACCTTGTAGTATCTACCGGTATAGATTGCATCACATAATCTATTAAGATTGTGTTACGAACTACTAGCTCCGTCCTACAAAGGTTGTTAACATTTTTTCATGTTTCTGCTGTATTTAATTTTTAATTTTTATTTATCAATATTTTGATATAGAAACTTGAATAATTTATATGAATCTCATAATTTGTAATATGAATTTTCTAAACATATTTTTTTTCAATTTGTTTTTATTCTATATCTTACTTATAATTTGAGTCAAACACTAAAAAAAAGAACATGAAATCAGAGTGTACAACCTTTCCGGGACGGAGGGAGTATTAACTTGTAGAATAGGTTTAATTGTAAAATGAACTTTGAAACAAAGCTTTAAATTTATTAAAAAATGCAAGAAAATATTACAATGTTAGAAAAGTTAATGCTATAAAGTAGTAATAATATTTAAGGTAAATATCCTATTTTCTTTATTTTAATTTAAAATATGATAAAAATAGTTAATTATTTGTAAAAAAAATATCATCATAATATATTTAAGATGTAAACTTTAGATAAAATATTCAAGAATCTAATGTAAGCTTGTAAATTTTAGATCTTCGGTATGAATTTATCTATTTAAATATCTTTTTTTATCTTTTTTCTCTTCCTAAGCTGTAATTTTGCAACCAATAGGATTCAATGAACTAGCTAGTATCATATGAATAGAAATTCAAAAAGGAAATTATGGTGTTTTCTTTAATTGACATAATTAGAGATTTAAAATTTTAAAGATGGTTTTACATTTTTTAAAAATATTTGAAGTAATTATAATTCAAATCGGTAATTGTGACGTTTTAAGAAATGGTAAAAATCTCACAGTAGCATGTTTAGGATGAAAAATTTTGGACAAATGTCAAGAAATTAATGTAATTTTGTAAGTCAGAAATTTCAATTTGTAGAGATGATGTTAATTTTTTTTTCCAGAAATACTGGCGATCTTTTTTTTTTCTTTCAAATCGTCCCCCGATCACTGTAGTTTGCCGCCTCTCGGCTATCTTTTTCCACACGTCGTTGCTTCCCCACTATCATTCACCGCCCGTCACTGTCGTTCGCCGCCCCATTGCCGTAGTTCGCCACCTCCCCGTTACTATTCACCACCCATTATCGTTGTTTGCCGCTGGGAATTACAGCGATGAGCTGGTGAATGATAGCAACAGGTGGCGAATGGTGGCGGGGAGGCAGCAAACTACGTTGTTAGGGCGGCGAACGACGGCGACCGATGACGAAAGATAGCCGAGACTCGCAAACGACAACAATGGGACGACGAACTCTGACGATGGGCGGCGAATGATAGTGGGGAGGCAACAAACTACAACAATGGGTTGGCAAACAACAATGACAGGTGGTAAACTACGATGATGGGGCGGCGAATGATGGTGATGAGCGGCGAATGGTAGCGAGGAGGCGATGAACTACATCGATAGGGCCGCGAACGACGACGATGGGTGGTGAATGATAACGAGGAGGCGACGAACTACGATGATAAGGCAACAAACGACGATGAATGATAGCAGAGAGGCGTCAAACTCCGACAACGAGGAGATGAATGGTAGCGTGGAGGTGGACTACAACGATGGGGCGGTGAATGGTTGCAAGGAAGCGGTGAAATACGACGATGGGGCGGCTAACAACGATGACAAATAGTGATAATCGCGGGGAGGCGACGAGCTATGGCGATGGGGCGGCAAACGACAGCAACGAGCGATGAATGCTAGCAGGAAGGTGTCATACTACAACAATGCGCCGAAGAACTATAGTAATGGTAACTAAATCGGTTTTTATGGAGAATCAATCAAAATTTGGGGAAATCGTCAAAATAGCATGTTTAGAGGACAAAATGTTAATAAATTAATGCAACATTTTTTTTTGAACGGAAAAGAACAATTTATTAAATATAGAAGAGAAACAAAAGTTGTTCATGGGAGGGGCTCCATGCCAGAACAAACCAAAAGAAACAAGAGCCACAAACCGGCTATAACCAATAAAAGCTAAAGCAAAAAATAGCTCCAAACGAGCACAAAACCACCTACTAGAAATCAGCCGAAAGAGTAAATCAGAAGTAGCCATAGGATGTGATAACCTCAAAAGCATGGGAAAGTTCCAAAGATGCTTAATATGAGAACACAAACACACTTCGAGACGTACAGCACCATTCATTTCCATGGAACAAGACGCTCCATCACCATACAACTGAAAACGAAACAACCTAAACACCAAAAACAAATACCAACCAAAAGGCAAAACCGGAAAACCAAGCAGACTAACCGAGCAAAAAGAGTGAAAAAAACAAAAACAAAAACAACAAAAGAGGTCCCAAAGGCACCGAAAGGAGCAAGCTAGAAAGACCTCGTGCCAAGCCAACTCCAACCCTAGAGACTCATGGCTCTGGGCGGGGAAGAAACTCCCCCAACCCCACCAGACGAATAGGGCAAACTGCGCCAGTCAACCATGTCGAATAACCAGGATTCCACGGGGAACCAAAACGTTCATAACAGAATCTGAGGCTCCGAGAAAGAATCTGTTTCGGTGGCAGTGGCTTGGGACTCCACCGAACATCCGAGCCTAAACGCGGACATGAAACCTAGAACTTGATTTGGTAACACGGGACTTGGCATCTGTAAATCAAGGAGCAGATCTTGAAGGAAAGGTTGCGGGGAGGGCGGTTTGACGTACCGGAGCAGAGCCCATATCCGCGAGATGTTGAATGACAACGGGGCAAAGGCGGTGGGGATCTCCATCAAAACAAGGCGAGGAGCGTCGGAAGCTGGATTTCCAGATCAAAATAGGGCCAAAGAAAAACTTCTCTCCAGTACTAGTACTCACCAGTACTAGAGATAT
>JBBYHH010658493.1:0-10344 GCA_038382905.1 Daphne laureola
TTCAAGAGCTACATTTCATTTGGTTCAAGAACCAAATGTTATCCTCATTATCCAAGACACACCATTCCCATGGTGTTTTGGATCGTCTCATTGAACTTCTTCAATGAGACCAAGATGGAAGCAACTTATGTTCCATCACTTCAGGTTTAATTTTTTATTGCTCTTGAACATCTTTAACTCTCTCTTGAACAAGTTCATCCACTTTTGGATCTTGCTCATGTAGATTTATGCATGATTATGAGTATAACAAACTAACTTCAAGAATATGAGTTATGCTCTTTTGACAATATGTCATTAACCTATGTGATTTGCTAAACATGGTCCTTTTTGAAGGGTTTGACAGATCATGCGTATTATAACCTGAATGAATGTATAAAAGAAGGGGTTTGGATTTTTAACTTTTAAACAAAACAATACAGACAACAAAGTCAATGCATGAGTCAAAGTAGATACTGTAGATAACAGATATCAACATGTTGATGAACATATAGGCCAGAATAACTAAAACGGAAACATGAATGAGAATAAAAGAGATATATATATATATATATATAACCGGAACAAAATTGGTTGTCACAAGTAACCCAATATGGTGTCTTTGATTATATAGGCATTAGTAAAAAATAAGAGACAAAACATAAATAACCTATAGGGCTTATTCTTTAATCTAGAGTAGATATAACTTATGGTTCTAATATTTTCTAGGTTTCTCCATTTGCTTCTTTCAGATAGAGATCAAGGTGAAGTATTAGGCTTAATTTTGGCTCTAGTTGATCAGACTGAGTGACTTTTATAGAAACTTTGGCCTTGAGTGCTTCATTCTCAAATACCTGAGTGATTTGTCTAGGGTCCTTCTTATCTTCTTTCTTCTTTCCTTTTCTCTATACTAGTGACTGTCCATCCCGAGGTCTAGTTCTTTTTATAGCTAGCTTATTCTGCTTTTTTTTCCTCAGTGAGAGGAAAGAACCTGCCACAAATTTCCTTGATAGAGAACCCTTGTTCTTTCATTTCCTTGATAGGTCCTAGAATGGTTGGGACATAGTACATCTTTACTCCTATAGAGGTTACTTCTGGCTCAGAGAAGTATTTTTCTTCTTCATTAATGGTTCCTAGCTCTTCTCTGTATGCTAAGGGGTGAGGGAAGAACTCATCTAATAGTTCTTCTGTGCATAGAACTTCACTAGTTAGATTTTAAAAAGTGTCCATAAAGCCAGGATCACCTTCATCTCTAGTTCAATCTTATTTGGCACCCAGAGTTCATCGTCGTCTTTCATACTCCAACTATTTTCATCAGAAGAGGTGTCATCAACGCGTTGATCTGTTGACATATCAACATGTTGATTTTTGGTGTCCAAATCAGGGTTTGTTTGGATCTTTGTCTTTTTTATATGGTGACTAAGAATTAGGCTCTAAGAAGTCGATAGGAAGTATTGGAGTTGAAGGAGGAAGTATTGAGATAGGTATTACCACCTCTGGGATTGGTTCTCCGGGTTCAGAAAGAGATTACACCACTTGATTGATGATTTCTTGAGAGTTAGCCATTTGAGAGAACTTTGGAGAGAAAATAATGAAATTGCAGATGATTTAAAGAATTTTAGGCTTGAGAGAATGGCTTGGTTGAGAGAGAATTTATAGAGAAATCAAGAGCTAGGTTAAGCGGTCGAAACTAGAGAGGTTTTGAAATGAAAGAAGATCACTTTGATTTCTTTCACGATAGAGGAGATTGAGATTTCTTAGCTAGGTGTGAAATTTATTATTTCAAACGAACTACCTTTTATACCTTAGGAGCAAAGGATTTTTACCATTCCAATTTGTTTTCTTCAATGGTAAGAAAATCCAATGGTAAAAATTCTATCCATTGAGTTTATTATGAGCGTGTTGATAGCAATCTTAACATCTTAACCTTTTACCTTATAACCCTATTTTAACTCTTTTAATTCCCTTATTGTCTAGTATGATCTAGCAAGGAATTTAATCTGGACAAGGCACATTGTATAATTATGAAATTAATTTCCATTATACATAATTTTAATATCCATTCATACATGCATACAAATTTATTTACCTTGGGGGTTTTACTTATTCAGCAAGCCTTTGCAGCAAACTTTTTGATTGCCCAAAGCTTGATTTTCCATGAAGAGTATGAAAGATCAATTTTGTATGCTTTGTTGTTCTGAATTTGTCATGTACTCTAATGAACAATCTTCTTGTGACTTGTCATCAACGCATTGATAGGTAGTCTGTGTTCATTCATTATATCTGCAACATGAAGAATTCTCCTTTCTCAGTCTTATGGTTAGTAGAATAGTATCTTAATACATAGAATAACTAGAACTAATCAAGAAACAATGTAAGTTGTTACTTGTGAAAGAAACAAATAGTGACTCAGATCATGCTTGAGTCTCCTTCTCTCTTCCTGCTCCTTTGTTCTTGAAGAGAATTTTAACTCTCTTTAGGAACTCAACCTTTGGCTCATCCCTTGTCAAGGATCTTCTTAATAACCCATACTTGATGTACTTCCTTCACAATTCTTTTGTTCCTGAACAAACATTCTAGTGATGAATGTTATTTCATATGACAGACTTGGCAAGTGACAAATGTGACGTTTGAAAACTTTTTTTAAAAAAATACTTGCTTCTTATTTGTTTGGTAGCCAAGACCTATTTTGTCATAAACAGCTCTTTTATTTTGTAATAAGAGATCTAGGTTGTTCTCACAACCAGCAAGCTTTTTCAAAATAGTTGAAAGCTTTTTATTTTTAGCCTTTAAACTTGTCATTTCTTTTAGAAGACTATGCTTTTCATATTTTAATGTAAATACTAACGACTCATACACTAGACAGATTTGAGTAAGTTCATTTACCTCATCTTCATGGTCATCAACTCATTGATAGTATCTGTATGTGCTTCATGAACTTAAGGTTCAACAGATCAATTCCTCATCATCTTCTTTGGCTATGAAGAAGATGTTTGCTTCATTTTATCCATCTGATGAACCATCACTACCACTCAAAGCACCCATCATCTTGTGTCCTGTCTTCTTTTTGAAGGGGTTTTCATCCTTCTTTTTGTTCTTCTCTTCATACTGAGGATAATCAGGGGCTATATATACTCTTTCATTGCACTTATGGAAGATTGACACCTTTGAGGAGTTTCTTCCATCCTTTTTCTTTCTGTCACCATTTCTGCTCTTAGACTTGAAGTATTTTCTGAATTTCCTTGCAATGATAGTAGCTTCATCTTCATTGTCCTCTTTATCATATTAAGGATGTTCTTGAACCTTCACGGCTATGTTGTTTCCCTCGTTGAGGATTCTTTCTTCCTCACTTTCCTTCATTTCATAGGTGAGTCATTTGCCAAACATTTCATCTACAGTAAGTGTTCCCAATCTTCCACCTTCATTGATTGCTTCTATAATGGTTTTCTAGCTAGGAGGAAGACTCTAGAGGATCTTCCTGACTATCTCTTCATTTGTACATGATTTGCCTAGTTGCTTGAAAGATGTAAGAATCTCATTGAACCTCTTGAACATGTGTTCAATGCTCTCCTTGGGCTCCATTATAAACAACTCATATGCTCCTACTAGCTTATGCTTTTTGGTGTCCTTTACTTATGCAGTTCCTTCATATGTGACTAACAGCTTGTTCCACATGTCATGAGCATTGTCACATGAGGAGATGAGATTGTACTGATCAAGAGTCATTGCACAGTAGAGTATGTTGATAGCTTTGGCATTGAGTGTGCAGATCTGATCATCATCTCTAGCATATTCAGTATACTCCTTTAGAACTTCAATTCCTTCAGCATTCTTCTTGGTTGGAATCTGATTTTCTGTGATGATGCATCTCCATATGGTGAAGTCAATAGATTGGATGTGAACCCTGATTCTATTTTTCAACCAGTTGAAATTTGTTGCATCAAAGAGTGGAGGCTTGGTAGTGTTTTATCCTTCAAACATGGATGTGTTGGGCATCTGATCTTTGTCTTTAAACTGCAAGGTTCCTGCTATGATACCAGATGTAGACCTAAGTATGGCCAAGATGGGTGTGAATTGGTCTTAACACAAGGTTAGAACCTTTTGGATTTGCAAACAAAACCCTCAGATCAACACATTGATAGATCAGAGTTGGGTATACTTACAGCAGCAAGATATCAATGCGTTGATGGTTAGCACATATAGAAGTGTATAGAAGACTGAAGGACACAAAGATTTCTAGAGTTTCGATCAACTCTACCTACGTCCTCTACTTAAGTGACACTTGAGATTTTCTCCACTAGAACTGAGGCCTGAGACACAGGGCTTATACAAAGTGTCTAGCACACAAGACTTTCACCAAGGTTGTATGACACACAAGACTTTACACCTATTGCATGACTAACAGGACTTTACCAATTGCCTGTCTAACAAGACTTTACATAATGCTTGACACACAGGACTTGTACAATGGTTGCCTGACACACAAGACTTAGAGTGTTGAAAGTAGGAGTGAGATCAACGCGATGATATAGTATGCTATCAACCTTCCTCATCCTTGAGAAGTTTCACTTAATCAGTGATGAAGAACTTGTCTATCACCACCAACTAATGAAGTTGATCGATGTAAGCTCTAAAGAGAGAGCCTTTTACAATAACAAGTATAGAACAAAAGGATTGTCTGATGATGAAATCTATGACGTATTCAAAGCTTTGTAGATGACCTTCTAGAGGATTTCCGCTTTTGTGAATAATAGCTTAAGAGTTTTCTTGATCTGTGAGAGTGAATAGAAGAATAAATAATGGACAGATTCGAGTAGTATGCTCTTGTGTTCTTCTTCTTCCTTCTTCTTATTTGGCTTTTATAGGCTCTATGGTGTGTATAAATAGGTAGGAGAGTCTGATAAAATTTCATAGTTGTTGCATATGAAATAATTCTTTTTTGGAGTCATCTGACCATTGGCTAATTGATTTCTAGCCAATGCAGATCTTCACAGATTTCTGTCAAGTTCCATCGACGTGCTGATGAAGACTGGCTTCAGTAACTTGATGGATTTTCTTCTTTGATCTTGAACTTGTTTGAGAGCTTGAAACTTGAAATCATTCTCTCAATGTTGTTTCTCAGTAGTGGAGTGAATGGCTTCATGATTGAATGCTTCAAGGCTTGTGAAACACGAATATTGTATTTTGAGCATCTGGCCATCAATGCATTGATGCACACTCAAACATATGCTTCCTTGATTTCTTTCCTTTTCTGAGGTGATTGTATCTTGTCAATCTGAGATTTCCTTGATTTGATGAAAAAGATCACCATTGGTTTCTGTATTCTTAATCTTCAACTATTCTTCTTCAAAAACCTATGAATGTGGCTTGGAAACAAGTCCATAATAATCATGAATTTGGATCAAAATAAGTATACGCCGAGATATGGAATTGTGTACTTATAACACACGAATTCTTGCACTTTAATCCAAACAATTTTTTATCTTAACAACTACGAAATAAAAATTTTGGTGAACACACTAAATTTATCAAAACTTTGCAAAATGGTCCTCAAGTTTTGGAATCATCAAAACAAATGGTTGGAGACCACAAAGTCAACAACCTCCATGACTCGGCATCATGGGCAAGATTAACCGCCAACCTACCTTCAATATAAGGAGGATTCTGACCACATGCAAAGGTATGAGTCTATCTAAGTGTTTTCTACACCTCAAGCATATACTGACTTGAGCATCGGAGTGGGTCCCCAGAGTTACAATCTTTGGCCCATTTCTTATTTGTTGCAGTTGTAGTAAAGCACTTAAGGAACATACAACACACGTAACTGGGAATCTCAGACCGTCCCACTGAAACAAGATTATCACCTTGGATTATGGTATCCTAAGGATACACTCCTCGAGCTCATGGAAACTCAGATTCATACTTTTTTGGGTGAAAGATTGATAGGAAATCAATAAGCAGAACCTGTCAATTCTTGGGAAATTGTCTTATCTCCTAGTGCTCAAAAAAATAGAACTCAGTTCCTTTATCAATAGTTGAAGCAGAATACATAACAACTGAGAGGTATGTAGATCAAATCATATGGATGATCCAACAAATAAATGACTATGTACATGACTTCAAGAATGTACAGATCAAATGTGACAATACAAGCGCCGTCTTCCTTGAAACGAATCATGTGCATAACTCAAGGGATAGACATATAGAAGTCAGATATCATATCATCACGGAGCATGTAACAAATGGGGATGTCTCTCTAAAATTTATTGATATAGAAATCGACTAGCATATATCTTCAAAAAACCATTAAATGAAGAAAGATTTAGCTACATCAGAAGGGAACTGGGTTTATTCAACTGATGGCCACCTGGCCTAAAACCAAGGGACTAGCCCATGAGAAAAGCCTAGAAAAAGACCCATTAATCAAAAACCCTTTAATAGCTCACTCAAGTCATATGAACTCTATGGAAAGACCAAACCCAATGGAGAAACTTCACCCAAAGGATGAGAGACACCATTCCTTCGGTAGCCCAAAGGATTGCCCATCAAAGAACTCATCCGGCATAATGGTCTCTAACACACTGACACAGATTGTGCCGCCACTACTATAATAGGATAAGGGAAATCCTACTAACTCCCTCTGATATATATGAACATGCTACTGAAAGACCAAGACTATAAATACTCATGTTATTTTTATTGTTCATGTATCTTGTTAATCTTCCCTAGGCACTCAAAATCTCTGAAATTCCATCAAATAATAACTTGAGCGTCGCGTCGATCAATCGGAAGCACTCTGGTTGGTCTAGCTTTCCTTTGGTTGCAAGCACATTAGCACACCATGGGTTCACATAACAGATTGACTAGGATCCAGTAGTGATTAAAGAGTGTGGGCATCTTGATAACAACCTTGTCCTAGCTATTTACTATCATGGATCACAAGCTTTGATAATTGGCGGAAGTGATGTTGCCTAACTTGAAGAAATACTACTATAGAGATAGAGATTTCTTCAAGTAATGACGGGTGATGAAGAATGGACCAAGTACCTCAACTCAACGGTGTGAGAGGAAACCCTAGGTATGATTCTCAAAGCTCAAAGGAGAGCCTCTCGGGATGAAATGGAGGAAGAAGAAGTTAGAACTCTAAAACACTTTCCTTACTTTGAAGAAATGTTTCATAAAATGAGTTCTACCTTACAAATGAAGAAGAGGGAGGTATATATAGGCAAGTATCCTGCCTCATCTCTTGTAGGAAACCCTAATATGCTAAGACTAACTTGACCTAGGGTTTAGTAACTAACTAAAACAATTCAGCCCAAATTAACTACTAACCCTAGCTAGTTAATCTAATTAGACTACTTAACTAACTAATACTTGCCATAATAGTTATAAGATGAATATTACATTTGAAATGTCTTGAAAGGGTGGTAGAATGGTAGCCCAATGGATAAAGAACCGTTTGGATAGGTCATTGTCTCATCTTAATTGGTTTTGGCTTCATTCTTCTGGAGGGGACCATTGCTGATAGTGACACTTTTGCAATCTTCAAATGAGTCCCTAAGATTCAATTTAGCTCCCAATTGGATGAAACTTGCACCATTCTCTTCCTCTTTCCAATACCTTTCCAATGCAATGTATGAGATATGCAGAATAAGTGAAATTAAAATTCCAGCAAAACTTTCTGTTTACTTAATTTTAGATTTAGACGTCCATTTCCTTTATGGACAAGTCTGGCGCAATTTTCATTTTACCCAAACAAACCTAACTTATGCCTTAGATTGTGTTACATATGTTTAAACCGATCAACCTTAGTTCAACCTACCGTTCTAAGCTAGTTTTTGGTAAAAACTGGCCATCTTTTTACTTAAAACTACCCCAGAACGATCGGTGGAACCAGGGTTGGTCTGTCTAACCATACCTAACACTAAACTTAGGCTCTGATACCAAACTGTCACCACCACCACTCCGGACGGCACGGCGGAGCGTGCGAAAAATGGTACCGAGAGGTGGGGGTGACGACGGAGCGGAATTCACCATTGAGAATTGTGAGCCCGAAATTCTAACCTTAAAAATTTCTTGTCGATATTGATTATCTTCTAACATGTTATTCAAGTTTAAGGCATTCTAGTACTTAAGCCTAAACCTGAACCCGGAAACACGTTAGCGTTATACGGAAAATCGTGTTGTAATAAAGCATACATCCAGATGTCAGAGCATAATTATTACAGAGATTCGGATCATATCGAATGCTACTAACTACTGATGCATGCTACATCTACAGAGCCAAACTATGCCAATAACGAATGTACTGAAACTCACTTGCTCGAGTCATCCTGACCTCGAAGATCATGACAAGTTACTGTTGCTGCTGCTATCCATAAAACATCAAAGATCAATCGTTAGTGAAATCAAAGACGTGCTCACAAATAATCAGATAATTAGATAATCAGAATAGATCCTATCGAGACTATCCCCGTACCTGATTCAGATTTTAACACTCAGGAGCTATGTACCTTAACTACAGCAAACCAAATTGACTGGCAGAACTATTATGTGGGTCCCAGAACAGAAACTTATGAAAAATGTTATATGTAAAGGGATGAGTCCTCGAAAGGTACTCAGTAAGGGTGGGGATAAAGACTAGTGGTCAAATAACACGGAACCTATAGAAAATCTTAGTACACAGATATATATATATATACGGATGGATCTAGACCGAAGCCCAGATCAAAAAATATGATAGTGCCTGGTAGCCGTCGCCAGTCTCAGGACAACAGATAGTGCCTGGGGCCAAAGCCCATCTCAGGACACAGATAACATATGATGCATGGTGCCAGCGAAGGGGCGTACGTTCCCCATAGATAACTGTCATAAATGTCAAAGTCTAATCATACCTGATCAGATAACAGCATAATCCAGCTGATGCCAGATGCTCCAGAAATCCAGAAAATCCAAAACCTACATACCACTAATCTTTACCATGTGACTAGTTAAGGGCGCCACCACTGGCATATGACTCGCCTCAACTAGCCTAATATACACGATGATATGCCAGAATGTATATTAAGAAATTTGACCCCTTACCTCAAATTATCGAAAAATCTACTGAAGCCACCGCACCGCAACTACATCCAGTAGAAATTTCCCAGAAATTCTAGAATTATGCTGATACTCACAAAAACACAGAAATTCTAGTTACTTAACTAAAATTCTTAATTTATCGTAATTATACTAATTACCACAAATACCTAAAACTTCATTCGAGAGTGCACTTTTACCCAAAATTTTAGAAATTGACTAACTTATCCAAAAGTTACCAATTTTCACCTTTAAACTTAAATGAGCTTAACTATACATTATTTGTCACTTAAACAAACAAACACTTTAACTGAACCAAGATTTTCATTTTGGTCACAAAATCCCAAAAAGTGACAAATCCTTCCATAAGCCTTAATTTAGCTCACTTTATCCAAAATTATTTTCATATTTCCAAAATGCTTAACTTAACTTCTTTATTTCCATTTAATCACCGAAATGCACATTAACATCCAAACTTTTCCAGAATATGCAAATTGACACAAAACTTCACAGAATTGATAAAATTACCAAAAGTTCACAACTTTCATCACAAATGACCATTTTCCATATTTGTACAAAATACTCAAATTTTCATAAATTGTGCAAATTGACCCTAAAACTTCAGAAAGTGACAAAACTCCATTTTTTGTCCATCAATTCTTTTCCAATTAATCATGAAAATTACTCAAAATTCACAATTAATTTCGGCCAACAACCCAAACTTTCGACCATCTTTCAATTCTACCCAAAACTTTTCTAAATTGATTCCTTTCAATTTCTGACTTCATTTACTTCACCAAATCATCATTTAATCCCAAACAACACTTTAACAACCAATTCCAATTTTCCCAAAATTAACCAACAATTTTGGCTTTCACCTAAATTGCACCCAAATTATTTCCTTCAATTTACAACAACACCTTCCATGATTAAACATCCATCTAACCAAAAATTCACAACTTTTTTCATCACAAACTCATTAGCCAAAATTCACCCAAATATTTCGGCCCATCACTTTTTCATCCAGATTTTATTTTCCTACTTATCCAATAATTCCACAACTTCAAATTCTTCAACAAAACACTAAATCTTCACAAAAATTCAACCATCATCAACAAAATCCCTTACCCATCAATTCGGTCTCCACCACTTCACCATGATCCATCATGATTTTCATCTTGTTCCAAGCATTAATCCTACTCCAAATCAACCTAAGAACACATTGGTAACAAGTTTACAACTCATTTCAAAGTTTGGTTAAGAATCCATTTCTTAACCAACTTCAAACTT
>JBBYHH010658715.1:0-10343 GCA_038382905.1 Daphne laureola
GCATGAGGGACTCTTACCTTTAAGTCTCCTTGAAGCTTGAAGATGGTTGGAAGGTTCTTTGTCAAGAACAAAGCTTAGAACACCTTAAAACTACTTGCTGGAAATGCAGAAGCCGTCGGCTTCTAGGGGCCATTTGGGCACCTTCATGGTTTCCTTTGCTCCTGCCTCCTTCTATAAAGTTGTAGATAAGATAATTATGAAGATAGTTGATGAATGACTCAAGAGCATATAAGAACTAAATCTGGGTCCAAATTGACGTGGAAGCAGTGGTTTCTGAAAAGTGAGGAAGAGAAGATGAGTTGTGTTTGCTAATTTTCTTGGAAATGAATTGGTAGATGTAAAGTGAATGGTGATGGCTGGTCAAGGGGTCACAACCGGATAGAGAGTGAGAGAGAGAGAGAGAGTGAGAGAGAATGGTTAGCTTAGTTTATGAAATGGAAATGGAATGAGTAATACTAACTTCACAAGTTTTCCCACTTCATCATCACATCTTTAACTCATACACTCACCAATCATCATTTCATGCCACCAACCAAGAAGTCAAAGACATGTGACAAATTCACACAAAAATTGGCAGCCACAAATGTGTGGAATTAATGGACGTTTTCGTCCAATTTTTCAAAACGATCATTTTATCCTCTGAAATTGATTTTTCCAAAAATGACCCGGGACTCTCGTACCATCTTAAAAGTGTGAAATCCTTTGGAAATCATTTCGAATTCACTCCCGGGATATCCAAATTGTCATTAATCATGTCTTTTTATCCAAACCGACCATTTTATCTTCCAAGGTCATTTTTTGGTAAAATAGCCTGGGATTCACGGAACCTTATAAAAATGTGATATTCCATAAAAATGAACCTCAAATTAATTCCTGGAGTATGAGAATCATTAGAAAACGTGTTCTTGCATGTTTAAAACGGAGTCCCGGTAATTACATAATTTACCCGACGGGCAATTCTTCCCGAAAAATCACTATTCATCGGGGGTGACTGTAACAAGTGGGATGAAATATAAAAAGTTTTTTGTATATTCTAATACATGTTCTTAAGTATGTATGTGTATGTCACATACATAGGTCACATATAATCTTACACTCAGATCTTTACTTTAAGGTCTTGTAATGTGCATTCTGTTTAAGGAAATGGATTTTAAGCGGGACCATTGTGACCCCTTCATCTTTCCTGAGAATGTACTTATAAAAACTAAGGAGTTGAGAGACTATAGTATAAGATTATGCTACATGAATGGCACATGTATATGTTACATGGTCGAATGTACATGTGACACTATAATAGAACCTTCTAGGAAGGCTCATTAACAAAATGTGTATGAAACTATGGAAATATGTTTGTATGTTTCTAATCGAGTGCTATATGCACCTCTTTTTCCATATTTGAACATATATGAAGTAGTATTTGTACACTTGTTTCTACATTGAGTCTTTTTGTGTATGATTGAACATTGAACATATTATTTGCATCATTGTAGATGGCATGTAAGAATGTTGTTATCGAGTTGAATAAGGACTTGAAATTGGATGGTGAAAACTATTCAATATGGCAACAAAAGGTTAAATTTTGATTGAACAATATACACTTGAGGTGTTGACCAATGAGGTCAAACCACCAGGTGAAGGGGAGAATAACGTTGCCTAAGTGGCATACACCAAGAAAAACTCTATATGTAGGGTTACCCTCCTCTCCACTATGGTAGAGTTCTCAGTCCTTGAAAGCACCAAAGAAATTTGGGACACTGTCAAGACCAAGTATAGTGATGTTTCTATAGAGAAACAGAGGTCTATGATATTAAAGTTTGAGAAATATATCAAGTGACCTGACCATACGATGAGCTCCCACTTACGTGAGATGTCATGCATGATACACCAGCTGAAACAAGATGGTCATGACCTCACTGATGAACAACAAGTGCAAGCTATCATAAGGTCCTTGCCTGATGAGGAATTCCAGTTGATGAAGGTCAACTTGTGCCATAATCCTCAAATTAAGTCATTTGATGACATTGCCCACCACCTACTCCTTGAGGCCAAAGTAATGCCTCTTAAGGATCACTCCAAGGTATTTGTTGCCACAACTTCCTCCAATAAGAATGGAGGAAAAAAGAAGGGGAATTCGTTTAAGTGTGGCAATGGAAAAGGTAAGGGTAAAGGCAAAGGTTGAGGAAATAGACCCATCTTGAAAAAGTTCAAGCAAAAGAGGGATGTTTCCAATCTCAAGTTCTTTAATTGTGGAAAGAAGGGACATTTTGCAAAAGCTTGCAAGAGTCATTCTAAGGTATGTGTACCTACTATTTCTAATGTACAAGTTGTGTCATGTACTTTTCTAACTGAAAGAAATTCTATATGGATTTTAGATTCGTGAGCAACAGACCACATAGCTAGGGACAAGTCTTGGTTCATGGCTTTCATGAAAATCCCAAGAGGTGTTAAACATGTCTCGGTGGGAAACTCCAATGTAATAGAAGTAGTAGGAATGGGGACTTGTAAAGTCCCATTGTGTAATGGATATTTTATCTATCCTGTGGACACATTACATGTGCCTAATATTTATAGAAATTTAATTTCTATAAGTAGCCTATTAAAGTACAATTATAGCTTGTCTTTTTCTAACAATAGTTTGTCTATTATGAAAGATGATCAAGTGATATCTGAATGTTTTGTCAACAATAGATTGTATGAACTTAAACCTAATTGTCACACCAATTCTTCATCTAGTTTCCATGCGACTGAGGTCACAAATGAAATGACTTGGAATGAAAGACTTAGACATATTAGCCAAGATAATATGAATAAGTTACCCAAGAGTGACTTGTAGGAGTAATTCCCATAATCCAATCCACGGTGATGTGGTTTTTGGACATAAATCATGTTACTTACATAGTTTAATTATTGTGTTAGTTTAGATTTGTGCGTTAATCAAATAACACAATGTATTAACCCTGGAATATATCGATATTCCTAAATGTCCCTAGTCAATGTGTTGTAGTGAACATGAGTTGCTATAACACCTTGAGACTAGCATAAGGGAAGATTCATTTAGGTATTGTGAAGGCTTACTTATGGATATATAAGAGAGGAACTATGTATTGGAGCAACCGTCTAAGAGCATTAAGGGATCGTAATGTGAACATCATAAATATCTCTCATGGATCATAGTACGCATAGTCCTTCAACCTGAGATTATGAAGATCTGCTCATGTGAGTGGCAGACTTTAATTCTATGCACTATCATTTTCCTGACCAAGAGAGTGTGCTAGTTTCGGGTGTGTGACAATATCATGGAGTATGACTGTCATGAACTAAGATGCGATTCTTCACTCCCTCACCACGAGAGAGTATTCTCATGCGTAAGATTGAACTGTAATAAAGATGCACAAGATCAGCGTCTCGTGTCAATCTGAGAGTCTGAATGAAGGGACATATCATGTACACCGTATGATCATACTGATTGGTGAGATTTCATCGTAACGTTGACTTCACATTACTTGGGTGGCAGTGATGTGTTGCTAGATACTGCTCATTGTCTATAATTATGAATGAGAATTCATAATTACTACCAACATGATAGGAACCTATAGGGCCGCATGCATATGAGTGGAGTTGAGAGTTATTTAGTTAAGAGCAGAAGTTTAGTGACTTAAGTATCAACTTTATGAAAGTTGGACACTTAAGTACTATGGACAATAAAGATAAAGGACTAAAGGTGCAATTAGCCCAATAATGAGGCTAAGGGCGCTTCCTCCTCCCTGTGTCAACAAATATCTGACTTCAGAAGAAGTCAGGTATGGTTGTGGAATTGCTCATGGCTCTAGAATCTGGTCTTCAAAGGAATTGTTGCTAGCACAGCAAGAGGGAGATCATTGATTCTCAAATTGCTCAGCGTGGATACCGTAGAGGAGGGGTAATTTCTCATCGGTGTCACATGGATCAAAATCAGCGTGAGGTACATCTCTGAACACCTGGTTTAATTGTTTCAACAGTTGATCCTGACGGGGTTTCTAGTTTTAAGCTTATGTTGTTTTTTATTAATACCCGAAAACCCCAATAGTTATATCAGAGCCTGTTGTTGATAATTAATCTGGTTCTGTTAATCTGAAATTTATTTTGTTAATTTTTGGATTATATTAATTATTGAAATTTCTGGGTTTGTAAAATTATTTTTGAGAAAAACATGCTACTGTTCATAAATGCACACGTTGAACACCATCCGGGCAATGACGTTGTTTGTTATAGTTTTTTATCAGAACGGTGTCATTCTACATTTCAGAATGTAAGGCTATAAAAGCCAATACCATCCTCTGTTTGCGGTAGCCAATTGATGAATTAAAGGAAATTGTTTCAGTTCTCTCTTCCACTCTCTTCCTCCATGGGAGTCAGCTTCCCTAAAAGCTCAACGTAAGTCTATGATACTTCCAGGTTTCATTGGAGCCTCTAGTTCATAGTGTCTATCTAGTCTTCTAAAAAAAGAACCGTAATAATTGGTATCAGAGCGGACGCTCCTTGGATCTCACATTTCAACTTTGCTGCTCTTGTTTTGGATCAGCTTTGGATTCTAGTTCGACTCCAAAATCAGCTCTAACAGTAGATTAGACGACCATTGTTGAGCATCTTGTTTATCGGAGGGTGATCCTCAACGATAGCGTTACTAGTTCTGAGTTCTTTTCTGACATCGTCTCTGCCGATCTCATTAATTTCGGCAGAATCTAGCTCATTGACGTTGATTCCATCAGCTTCCCCCTCGGATTTCTTCAATTTCAACAGAGCGGACGATTGTTCGCATCAGACTGCCAGCAACGTCTTCTTCCGACCGTCCCACACTGTTGATTCTGGCGGCGACTTGCGATCTCATCAACTGTGAGCTACCGGAGCAATTACCGTTGATTTTGTTCAGAAATCAGAGTACACTTCCTCGATCACTCGACCGCTCATCTCTATTGACTTCAACACAGCGATTCTGCGACGGTTCATCTTTTTAACCTCAACGGAGAAGTGATCAGAGCAATAGGCTTTGTTCCGACGACGCTGTCAACAGTGTAGAATTGGTGGAATCGATTTGTCATTGAGTAGCTTGTGATCGTAAGAATTCTGGAAATTTACCACAACAGCTACTGTCATTCTTCTTGACAATCAGAGTGGATTTTCTCGATTCACCGGATGCAATTCTCAGTCGCAGTTGAAGCAACGCTCCAGATTTATCATTTCATAAGATCACCATCTCCTAGGAGAGACGATGTAAGCCTTTGATTAGTGCGTAGCATTGTTGAGGGAAACGCTAAAGGAGCAACATCTCAGAAACGAGGCAAATACAGGAAGTTCGAATAGATATAGCTGGAGGGAGGTGAAGTTTCAAGGATCCTTACACTCGTCTGATGGAGGTAAACTTGATCTTCCTCAATTTGATGGTGACGATGATGTAGAGGAATGGATATTTAGATGCAACCAGTGGTTTGAATTTGATTATTATGATGATTATGAAAAAATAGAATTAGCTTCCAGACATCTTGAAGGTCTTGCACTGTTTTGGCACAAGAAATTCCTTAGGGATTATTTTTGACGTGATCGTTTGACTTGGAAGGATTATTGTTACAATCTGGTTGAGCGTTTTGGAAATGTTCAAGTGAATCCATCGAAACAATTTAGAAACGTTAAGCATAAAAGTCCAGCAAATTGTTTCCACTATTTGGAGGAATTTGATGTGTGGAGGAAAACAGAAAAGTTGGAGGATCCAGTTTGGAATTGTGAGGCTGAGATGGTGAGACAAGCAGCTGCCAAGACCAATGACTTGACCGGGAATGGAACCACAACATCTGTTGCTCTTCCACAAGCCTGTATTGCTGAGGATGTCCTGGTTGTGATGGCTGGTGCTAAGCCAAATCTTAGTACTCAAGGTATTGTTTTGGGGTTTAAATCGATGTCTAAAGATGTTGCAGACAGTGAATTGTCTGATGTGTCAGCAGCAACAATTGGTGCTGAGAATAACCATGAAGCAGTGCCAACCTCTACAAAAAATATGAAGTCTGCTGCAACTAATAGATCAGTAATCATTGACTGCTTATACTATGGAAATCAAGAAGAGCAATACAGAAAAAGCTTGAAAGAAAAGAAATGGATATGCCAAGAGCAATATGTGTCGGATGGAGATAAATTGTTTACTAGAGAGGAGTCGGAATGTGTTGCAGAAACATGTCTAGCAGTGGAGCAGGCCAAAACACAACATCAAGGGTTGGGAAATTGCTTGTTAATGAGCAAATCAAGACTGTAACTAGCAAGGAATCTGTTATTGTGAGATGGCGTTGTATTCTAACAACCCTCCAAATGCCTCTTTTGAAGGGAATTCAAATGAAAGAGTGGATGGTCATTCAAATGATGGTAAACATTTGGATGCAATAGGAAGAAGAGTGATGGTAAATCTGAGATCAGTACCTATAGTTGTATTGCTTGGTGATGGAGAAAGGCTTGGCTGGTTTCCAAGCCATGTTATGAAATTTATGATATAATCTGGTTGTTATTGATGCCATTTCAGGCAATCCTAGTCACAACACACTTTAGCACCTTAATTGCATTCCAAGGATTAGAGTACCCTATGTTCAGACTCTCTACCATCCCACGTAGTGGGTAAGGGTGAAGTTGTGACAAGGGTTCTAGTAGCTGTAGAATTTCATTCCAGGATTTCTTCTAGAAAAATTTCATTCTAGTTAGATATTGATCCTTGAGGGCAAGGATCTTAAAGGGGGAGGGTTTGTTATAGTTTTTTATCAGAACGATGTCGTTCTACATTTCAGAATGTAAGGCTATAAAAGCCAATACCATTCTCTATTTGCGGTAGCCAATTGATGAATTAAAGGAAATTGTTTCAGTTCTCTCTTTCACTCTCTTCCTCCATGGGAGTCAGCTTCCCTAAAAGCTCAACGTAAGTCTATGATACTTCCAGGTTTCATTGGAGTCTCTAGTTCATAGTGTCTATCTAGTCTTCTAAAAAAACAACCATAACAGATCGGTGTCCGGAGTGTCACAGCTGTGCAGCCTAGCCTCGGGCCGGTGTTGGCCAGTGGTGGGCTGGCCGGCCGCACGAACGACGGCCTCAAGAAACGTCATCACCAGAATCGAGAAGAGAGGCAAACCCGCGAGGTTTGAGGCCTTTTTCGCAACGATTGGCGGTACGTGTGACGGTGGTGGTGAGCCCGTTGGAGTCACGATGTTGAGCCAGTCACGTTGGCGTGATCGTTGACAGCGTCAGACGCCGGAGGCACGGCAGGGTCGACCGACCGAGGCGGTGCTGCTCTGTGTTCTTCGTTTGACCAAAATGCCCCAGCCGCCTCTGGTATTTACCAGAATGCCATTGGCGGCTGGTAGTATATGATAGGGTTTTGATGGAGTTTCGGGCTTTGCGACATT
Source organism: Daphne laureola (assembly GCA_038382905.1). Lineage (NCBI taxonomy): Eukaryota > Viridiplantae > Streptophyta > Magnoliopsida > Malvales > Thymelaeaceae > Daphne > Daphne laureola. Next base: position 7,414 of record JBBYHH010658715.1, read on the forward strand.
TGGGCTGGGTATGAAGGACTTAAAGCGGGACCGATAGTTGGCCTGCTAGGCTAGGTGGTGAGCCGAATGGGCTGGGCCAAGCCGGTTGTTGCTAGCTTCGGTTAGCGACGGCCCAGCTCGGCTCAGACCATCTCGGCTAAAGCCGACTTGAGCTGTTGAGCCGCCAGTCCATCCAAAAGGCTCTCCATGGTCCTTGGACTTCCATTTTTGTGCATTTTGATCCCCAAAAATTTTGTTTTTGACAGAATTTGTTGGGGATAATTGCAGTAAATCACGGAAGGTCCTAAAACTTTATGAAAATATTGAATTTGGTCACCGGGCTTTCATTTTCACGCGGATTTGTCAGGGACTATATTTTAATAATTTTGGAAGGTGTCAGAATTTTCTAAAATTATACAGTTTGGTCCCCGAGGTTTTGATTTTGGATAAATTCATGAGGGACTAATTCTGTAAATATTAGATGGCCATGAATTTTTTTGAAATTATACAAAGTGGTCCCCAAGCTTTTGATTTTGTTCGGATTCGTCAGGAACTAGTTTTGTAAATTTTAAAAGACCCTGGAACTTTCTAAAATTGCACAGTTTGGTACTGAGCTTTTGTCTTTGGACAAATTCGTTAGAGACTAGTTCTGTAAATCTTAGAAAGGTTCTGAAACTTTCTGAAGTTGTACAATTTGGTCCCAGAACTTCTGTTTTTGACAGATTTGTCCGGGGGCTAGTTTTTTAAACTACAGAAAGCTCCGAAACTTTTTGCTAAAGTACAGATTGCTCTCTAGATTACTGTTTTGAACAGTTTGACCTAGGGGTTGATGTTGTAATGCAGAAAAGAGTCCTTTCTGGTGATGTCTAGAATGGTCCCTGAGTTACTGTTTTGTGCAGTTTCATCAGAGATAGATTCTGAATATCTAAGAAATGTCCTAAAAGTTTTTGTTTTTGCTCAAATTGAACCTAAATTTTTGTAAAGGCATTAAAATAAACCAAAGTTTATTAAAATGGGATTTTAGCATTTCTGGTTACATGTTTGATACATGGTACATGGTTGTAGCCCTGGTTTAGTGTTGTATTTTGGTAAACACGGCATGCGCGTCATGCCTTCTCTCATTCTCTCATTGTACATTCTCTTCTCACCTACTCCCCTCGAATGTAACTCGAGGTTTCTTAATTAAAGTTGTAATTAATTATAAACACCGGAGGCAAGGCGAACCAATGAGCAAAGTGCAACGAGATGAAGGAAGGATGACTTGGACTAGTGGACGCTAGCGAGGAAGAGACTTAGGATAGTCTTTTTCTTTCTAGGTCTTTATAGTATCTTGAGGCTCGAGGTACTTTAGTTTGGGCTATAACCATGGTATGATCTATTTTGTGCGGTAGTAAGCATGCTAGGTTGATTGAATGTATGTATGTGAGATGCATGTTAATCAACCGAAGAAACTAAAAATGGTTAGATATAAATCTACAAATTCCTACATTTAATATCAAGCTCATGGTCTTTGATGTGATCCCGTCAAGCCCGACCATAGATTTTCTGGCTCGTTCTTGGAATGATCTTGCTCCGGATCTAGTTTTCTTGTCTTCAGGGAATTACGGAATGAAGAAGCATCCTGAGCTTCCAACACCTCTTTATATCATGGCTAAGCAACATTATCTTTGATCACCTCCGGGCTTCATTGAGCCCACAATAATGGGGTTCATAAGCCATGAAGATGAATGAAAAAGGGGAATAAATGTGGGAGAGAAGGTTTCTCCCCACTTGAGCCTTGAAAAGAAATCACATCTTCATTAATCCAAGTCAGATTTTTACAATGAAAATGAGCCTATATGTATTGGCTTACAAAATAGTGCAACAAAACTAAAATAGAACGACTACACCTAATAACATCTACTTAGCCTTGAGGGGATATCCCAAGTTATCCTTTTCTAGGCTGGGTGACCGCCTACCTAAGTGTGTCGAGTCGCCTGGGCGTCGCCTGATTCTCGACTCCTCCTTATTTTCTGAATATCTTTAGCTCCATAAATCCGATTGAGACGATTCAAAAGTCATATTTCTCCTCTTGAAAAGAGCTTTAATATGAAATCAATTTGTCACCATCACCCCTATTCCCGGCACGGTGGAAGTATTTTGTTGAAAAGTAAGTTTAGACTACCTTCCAGGGCCTAGTGGCATCCAGTCCTCCGGATGCGTCTCGTTGCATCCCGAGTAAATTGCCAGTTTTTCAACACAACAACCACAGACAGTACCGAGTCCTAAGACTGTATGCTACTTACTAACGTAAATTAAACTGATCTTAAGTACCTCATTGACCTTTTTCATAATCCCATACTTATCTTGATGCCCTTAAGATGATGTAGAATTCTGATACTCTTCTCCAGATCACCTTGTTAATTCATGCGTGTCCTCATTGCGGTTGGTTCCTATGTCTGCGTGTCTGTGCAATTGTCCTTTGTGTAAGTTTCCTCACCTCAGGTCCTTCTCTACATCCTATCTCCTTTCACTTTGCTTTGCTATGAAGCCGTGTGTTTATCACAGTCGCACATTCTAACACTTTTGTACTTATTGTCATTCATACAAAATTTTGGCATTTCCATTGCCCGATCATTTTCTTTACCGATCCTATCCATAATTTAGCGCATATGCTGAAAACGGTAATGCTACCGTCATTTCAGAACTTATGTTCCCGTAACTGAACTTAATCCTTAAATTCAGAATTTGATCTTGGAATCCTCACAACCCACTGAACATAGGTTCTGAATTTGATCATCAAATCCAGGTTCTTACTGAAAGGACTAAAGTCCTTCCATGATAGATATACTAAACTCAGAGGTCCTAAACAGATAGAAGAACAGAACATTTATTAATTTATCATAATTGTTACCTTGGGTTCCACAGATACCTTTCCACATAACTCCAGACAGATCAGGTCTCGCTACTAG
>JBBYHH010658826.1:0-10343 GCA_038382905.1 Daphne laureola
TAACTATTATTTGCATAACATGTTTATTTATAAATACAGGTTTAATCAAATTAAGGTAAATGATTGAGTTGCCTTTTTCAACAAAGCTAATTAGGATAATGGAACGAGAGCTGTATATCCAACTTGGATTGAGGCTCGAATTTAGGACGCGGTTAACTGTTGGTTTGCGAAATTGAAAATATGAAAACTACTTTACAAATATATAGCTAAAGTGTTTGTTACAAAATTTAATGGTTACTAATGGAAATTGCTTATTTATATTAATCTTTACCATAAACAACCTTGTCAGAAACACTGCGAATGAGATCCAATTAATGAGCATAAAGTGTTTAGGATTTTCAACAAGCTTGGTTCAAATCATTTTGAATAGCATGCATATACAATATCAAGCTCCCATTTCCAACGGTTACCATGATAATTCTTACATATTGCATAGTTCTCTTATTTATGTTTGTCTTATAACAGTATAAAAAAAGATCAAGAACCTATTGGTAACTGTTGGAAATAGGAGTACGATATTCTGAAATACCGACGGACCAACCTGTTAGTATCATGGTATGAACAGGCTAATCAGTTCGTAACGAATACCAACGAGTTAATCAGTTGGTAAAACGTATCAACAAACTTACGTGTTGGTAAGCAGATACCAACATGCAAACCTGTTGGTATCACAATACCAACGAGCTTACCGGTTGATAATGTCATACCAATTATGGTTGGTAAACATTTACTAATTGACTGACTTGTTGGTAAAAAAATACCAACGGGTTGGTCTGCGATAAATGTATATCAACAATGGTGGGGAAGGAGCCCTCCCTATTTCAATGGAAAGGAGGGAATTGCCGTTTCACTACGGAATAAATAAGCACAATTAGTAAGATCTCATGTTATTTCAACTGTCGTTGAAGGAAAGAACCGATGTTCTTGTTCGGGTTGAAGCATAATTCCGCTACATTGAGTACTAATGAACTCGAGGATGAAGGGTTCTCGCGACCGAATTTGGGCACCAACATGTTAGCTCTTGGTGATAAAAAATTAATCAACGAATCAGCTCATTAATTAGTATTTTGAGAACTTAAATGAATTTTTTCTTGAACTTAATTTTATTGGATAAACTCTAATTTTGGAGGAGTCAATTCGTCTGTCCCGTTTCTTCGTGTCTCCGGTCTATCCTTTTGCAATTTTTAATTTTGTTTTAAAAAAAAAAACAAAACAAAACATAGGGACAGACGGGGACGGGGACGGGGACGGGGACAGGGGAAACGGGACAGACTAATTGGGTTCAGCTTCGGATGCACCGAGAACTGAGAATTATGGATTAAACGACAGCTTCGCTCTTCTCCTCTTGTAAAGTTGAAGAAAGGAAAATCTGCAGAGGCCTATGTTGTTAAGGTGCAGTAGTAGATCACCTCTATCGCTGGCTCTGAGAATGCTTCCACCATCTCCCCCAATCTCAAACCCTAAACCCTCCTCTCAATGTCACATTCTTTTCCCAAGAACAATCCCCAATCTCTCAAGTTCCTGCATTTTCCCTCATTCAATGGCTCTCTCCAGCGGCTTCTCCTCCGACTCCTTTTCAGTTTCCTGCAATCTCAATCCGATCATCTCGCAGTCCGATTCACAGCCTCTTGTGGTCGTCTCTTTCTACAAGTTCGCTGATTTTCCTGACCATGCCGAACTCAGAAAGCCTTTGAAGGAGCTCTGCGAGGAGCTGGTATGAGCAATTTCTGACTCTTCTCATTTAGGTTTCCATTCTTCTAATTTGTCAGTTAGCTTCGTTTTATGCCTCTGAAAAAATATGTTTCAAATGCGTTTGCATAGTTTAAATGTTTATGTAGAGCTCCCCTTCAATCTCATCTGCATTTTTAATCCTCTGTAAATGATGCTTGAACTTAGGTAAGAGTGAATTAGATATTAGTTGGAATTTTATCAGTGAGAGTAATGAAACATGCGATTCTGTTTATGGTTTGTCATTTTCCTCATATATTAGAGCTCTGTTTGAGATGCTAATTGCATTTGCTATCTGTACCTCACCTAGCTGATCCCTTCAGCGTGTTTCAGGTGGTATCATTCTAGCACCAGAAGGGATTAACGGTAGCATTTGCGGTACCCGAGAATCTGTTGAAAGAGTTCTTGGGTTTATCCAAACTGATGACCGCTTAAGAGGATTAAGACAGATAGAATCGCCGGTCAGTCCTGAGGAGGAAGCTATCCATCAGGGGCACAGTAGTGGTTCTCCTCTAGCTGCTGGTGAAGATGCTCCATTCCGATGGGATCATGTCAGGGTCAAGTTGAAAAAAGAGGTATTGCTTATTATTGTTTGGCTTCTGTTATTGTGACCTTCCCCGATTATGGCTACGTAATTTACCGACCTTCTAGTTGATTTATGGTTTTTTTGTTTGTTCAAGCAGATTGTTACGCTTGGCATGCCTGAAGTGTCGCCCAATGAGAGAGTTGGGACGTATGTCAACCCAAAAGAATGGAATGCTCTTATAAATGATCCCGACACCGTAAGCATTCAAATCTCTATCACTCATTTAAGTCCTTATGTCTTTTGACTTCTCCATTTCCTCTATCTCATACACGACTAGTTGTTAAACATTGCTAAATATTTCACTTCCCTCAGTTCGCATTATGTTCATGTCCTTCTCTTGAAAATGATTTCCAAAGTTACCTTCTTCTGTTTCTGGAACTAGCTGTTTTTATGGCTCTGTTCATTACCTAAAACAATTTAGTAAAATCTCAAGCCATTTCTCGAACTTCTTACAGAAAGAACACAACCTAAAAAGTTTGGCTAGTTCTAGTTCAGACTTCAGCGCTGCTGCATATCAGCAGGTCAAGGCTTGTTAGGTGTGTAATTTGAGTTGATAATTGGCAATATATGATTGTGACATCCAGCTTACATTGGTTTTGAATAGCTTTGAGAAATCTATATGCTGGTATTATGTAGTAGCTTCCTGTCATGTTTAACTCTTAAAACTAGAAAAGGATTAGATAAGAAGGTGCCCTTTTGATAGTACATGTTAAAGGTGCTGTGGAACCACTGAGTTTAGTCTTTTTTACTGTTTCTGATGTTGTTGGACATATGTAGGTTGTAATTGATGTGCGCAATAACTATGAAACCAGAATAGGAAAATTTAAAGGGGCAGGCGATCCCTGTACGACAGCATTCCGAGAGTTCCCATCATGGGTTGACGAAAAGTTTCAACCGGATGGAAAAGATGCAGATCAACTAGATGTACAAGCTTCAAACCATGAAAAGCCAAAGCGTGTTGCTATGTACTGTACTGGAGGAATCCGTTGTGAGAAAGCTTCAAGTTTTCTTCTTAGCAAAGGTTTCAAGGAAGTAAGTTCCGATTGCATGATGACCATGATTTATCTGCAACAGTTCATGCCTATTGGGTCGATGTTAACTAGTTTTACGGATTAAACGCTGGCTACATTTTGACATCAGCCCTCATTTTTGCATATGTACTAGGTTTATCATTTGAAAGGTGGGATTCTGAAGTATCTCGAGGAAGTTCCAGAGACGGAGAGTCTTTGGGAAGGTGAGTGCTTCGTGTTTGACAAGCGGGTTTCTGTTGAGCATGGCCTGGCACAAGGGAAATTCAAACTCTGCTATGGGTGCAAGCAACCTGTGAGTGACGCCGACATGGAAACCCCAGAGTGGGAGTATGGAGTTTCTTGCTCATACTGTTACTCAGTGAAGTCGGATGAAGAGAAAGACAGGGCAAGAGCGAGGCAAAGGCAATTCGAGAACTGGGGAATCATCGGTGGTCCGGACAAAGGCAGGCGACCAACTGAGAAACTGCAATCTGCAAGTAGTAACTCTTCTAAGCTCTCGAATCCAGCGTAATTGTTGTTGGCAAAGTCTTGGAGATTTTTTTTTTTTTCATTCTGTAACTGTTGCATTCACTTCTTCTATGATATTCTTGTTTAGGCCAAATACCTATTTAATACCCTAAACTTTAACGAGTTGGGCAACTCAGGGTCTAAATTAAAAGTTGAGCATTCCGGGTCTCGTACTATTAATTTCTGGGCAAATAAGGATCTTGATCCGGTCAACTCAGCATGTAGGATGTGCTAAATTGATCCGTTAAGACTCTTATTTGTCCATAAATTAATAGTACGAGGTCTGGAATGTTCACTTTTTAGTTCAGGTCCTGAGTTGTCCAATTCGTTAAAGTTCAGGGTACTAAATAAGTATTTGGCTTCTTTTATTATACATGATATAACATGATCATTTGCCTCACGACTTAATTGACTGTAACTTCTCATAGTCTTTGTGATGGATTGCATTGGAAAGCAAGCGATAGACGAAAGTTCATTTGCCATGCATCTGCTATCGGTGAAAAGGTTGTCATACACCCCTCAACAAGGGGCAATCACAGGAAATAATAAGAATGTTTGAGAGTGGAACGACAATAAGAGTAACTGTAGAGGAAAAACTGTCATTTCAGAAAAACTGTCACAATCTCATGATTGGTTCAGATTTTTTTTTTTTTTTCCTTTGATGAGAGATTGGTTCAGATTTCAATAGTCTCATGTTTGGTTGGAAGATTCTGACATTTAATTTCATTAGAGATCATTTGCAAAATTTACAACAGTATAGGCATTATCAAGTACTTTAGTCATTAAATTATAAAACGTGTCAATTCAATCTCTGAATTATGTATTGTCAAACATTTTAGTCATTTGATCGTATGAATATTAGTTGACTTTAGAAAAAATGTCTATTATGATCCTATTTTTTTCTAATCTATGCTTAAAGTCCCTAAAACTATTAAAATTAATAAAAATATTATCTCACTGGGTTTTCTGGGTGAGTAGATCGGTTTGAATAGAGGAGCAGGGCTGACCACTACAATCCCTTAAAATTTTGAAATTAAGCATTTGTAACTTAATGCTTTAAATTCTTACAAATAGGTCATTTATCTGTCAAAAAACTAACAACATTAGAGTCTCATTGAACGAGTTATCGAGTTAAAGGACTAAAGTGCTTGAACTTACATAGTTTAAGGATTGAGTTGATATGCTTTATAGTTCAGAAACTAAAATGCGCGAGTTAACAGGTGACTATTTGATAATAAAGGCTATTTTTTAAGTTTTTCTTCAAAACAACAAACGCTTAAGTCAATAGCTTTACTCAATTATGATGACGATGGTGATGAGATTGAGCTTTTAGGGTCCAATTGAAACAAAAGATGATATTTATGCCCTGTAGAGAGAATTACCCAAACATCTGAAGTTGACCGAGGAAATGGAATAAACTCTCATAAAGAGTCGAAAGTTCCATCTCTAGGGTTATCGCTATCGGAGATGGCAGGAGAAGCAACGATATCCAAATTCCTTAAACCAGGACGTATGCCACAGCCCGTTCATATCCAGGCGGCCGCCGGATGGGGCGTCGCCGCCGCCACATTTGGCCTATATCTCGTTCAGGTACTTCCTCTCTTTCTGTCTCATCCTTTTTCATCAGATCGTACTCTAAGAATTTACTAATCCATTTCAACATTTCTGAATATCTCAAGTTCGCTTAACAATAAGTCTGATTTCTGCGCGCGATCTCAAAGACGGATCGAATCATATTCTCTGTGCAGCGATATATTTGTTTCAATTAGCTTAAACAATCCATTAGCGTTTAAAATAAATTCATTATGAGATGGAGATAGGAATCCTATGAATTATCTGAATTAGGAATTATCTGAAAATTATGAGATGCAGAAAATAAATTCATAGGATACATAATTTTGTGCATTAGGAATTATCTGAAATGGAGGAGGATTTCGTACTGCTCTGCATTAAGGTTTATGTTTTGGTAAAGATAGTAAGCTGTGTTACGAATTAGGTAAGGATGATTAATACTGTACGAAACCTGAAGGCAGGAACTTGTTTACTTGATGTAGATTGATGAGATTTTGGACAGGGACTTTAAAGCTACTCCCTCCATTCTAGCAAAATTGATATATTTTCATTTTTTGGTTGTCCCACCAAAATTGATACGTTTTCTAAAAAAGAAACATTTTCACACTAACTTTACTTTATTACCCTTCATTTTCCTTCCCACTCAAAAAAGCTACTGTATTTTTATTGCATATGACTTCTTTACATTTTTACCCTTTAGTCAATATTATTCCTTAATCTTTGTATCTGGTCAAATGTATCAACTTTGGTGGGACGGAGGAAGTATATGTTTTTGGTGCTCCTGCCTGGAACAAGTTGTTAGTAAGCTCTTAAACTGTTATGGGAATTTTTTATTTTTTTTATTTTAATAATTACTTTCAACTTGTCGGCTGCTTTCTGGTTTAAATTAAAGACAATTGCCGATTGTAGGAAGAATATGTATATCTTGTTAGGTAGTATTTGAGAAAGAATAGTCTTGATTGATGGTAGGATAATGTGTCATGACTAAAACTGAAGATGCTACTTGATAGTTTGGCAGTGAGATATACATTTGTCTGAAATTTGTGTATCCTGCTAAAGGTTCATAATGACATAAGTTTGTATTAGAGGAAATACTGGTTTTGGTAGCAAGCTTTCGTAGATTATTGTGTTAGTCTGGGATTAGGTCATTATTTATTTTTTAAGCAGTTATTTATTCGTTATTTAAACCTAGGTTGTTTGTTTCATTATCTGAATAATGCCCTTCGCAATAGTCTCTGTTACTAAGTCATGTACAACTATCTAGCTTTAGGTGTCGTTTATGGATTGGCTAAGATCATGAACAATGTGGCCATGGAACTAAAATTCTTTAACATCACTGTCATATATCGGTTGTCTTTTTTTTTTTAAAGTTTGCTATGAATGAGTTAATAGTATAAGGAATTTCAGAAATCCTTGTTGTGTTAGTATGCTCCATACAAGCATACCTCCATGCTTTCTCTCCTCCTTATCCAGCATGTCCTTCAGTTTCCGGTTGCATTTTTCGGTTTCTTGTATAGAAATTTCAATTTCCAGCTCTTTAACAACATATACGATTTTCTCTGTCCCTGCAGCCATTTGATTATTTGAGGAAAACCTTTTTTGAGAAGCCGGAGCCTGAGAAGTGAACTGAATGCGGTTTGAGTGTAAGCCAAACATTGTGATCTCTTCTCACACCGAGTTTGGAGTCATGCCCAGAGAGTTTAATAATGGACACTTCTTAAGTTTCTTTTCCTGTTTTGTGCCTTTGGTTGGTCATATAGGCAGTGGATATGTTGGGTTTGTCAATTTTGGATTTCCAGTTTCTCTTTTGATCTAACTTGGCCTCTGGTTTTGTTCATTTTGCGCCCCGAATGATCATGCAGCAATTACACACCTCTTAATTTAAAAAGAGAATGATTAATTAACATCAAGTACTTTTAAATTGCCAGGTTGTGGTCTCCTCCAGTTAATGGAGCGGTCAGACACCCAAGACTGTTTAAGTTCATTATGTTTTACTCTGAAAACTGTCCTTAATAGTTAATTCCCTTCGAATGACGGTAACCATAGAAAAGAGCAAATGAGCAAATGTTTCAAAGAAGGATGCAATCACTTTAACAATAAACCAACAGTCTCAAGAACTTAAGAGGGCGTTAATTGTTGACTGTATTAGGATGGTTTTTTTAGGTGTAAAACGATTTGTATTGAACACCCGAACAGAAGCAAATTCAAAGCGTGAGCAGCAAACGAGTAGTAATGCTGACAGATCAGCTAACACCTCGAGCAGGAGGGAAAGTTACTCCTTTGTTTTTGAAAGATTGTACATTTCAATGAGTGTTTAAACATATAAAAATTAAACATTTATATACATATCATCACTTGAAGCATATATTTTTTAGGCTATAGGCGTAAAAAAATCAACTAAATTTAAGTTTAAGTGCAAATTTATCATCATTCTTTTAAAAAATTTATATTTACCATTTAGTATAGATCTTTTTTTTTTTTTGATCAGCAATAGTTATATTTTATTAATATATGTATTTGACACCCACCCCTTGAGTTGAGATGCGGAGTGAGGAAAGTTACATCAGTACAGACACCATAGGCTTAAAACCTAACTCCTTGTTATTGATGCGCAAAAGGAGAGAGCATCCAATTTGTGCACAAGATTTTCTTTGCAGAGTGACACCTGTGAATAATCCAAAGATGAGTTTGAATCTGAATTTTAGAAACAATCTTCAATAGGCTCCATTGTACCCTCTTTATAACCAACTTGTTTCTTGCACGCCAGATTGCCCATGCAATTGAGAATAAAATAGCTTGCCACAACTGTTTATTTGAATGAGCAACCATAGAAAGTGTAGAGGCATCAGAGAGATCTGCCATATCTAGCACACATAAGAATGAGATTCCACACCAGGAGCTAATAGTGTTCCACATTCTTGATAGAGACAACACAAAGTGGGCACATAAGACTTGGAACAGAAAGACCTCTCATGGCAAGCTGCAACATACAATGAAGAAAAGTTCTTCTAGCCCTCCAGATAAACAGATTTACCTTTTTCGGGAGAGTTTTACACCACAATGTCGGTATGTCACAGTGATCGGCCCATATGGAGTTGAGTAAGGTGGAGACGCTGCTTGTAAGCAGATGCCATCATGTTCCGAGGCCTAGCTCCAAGAATCATCATAATCGATATTGGGAGAAATACCTTGCAAGCAGGAGAGTAGTTTGTTAAGTTCACCCTCTCCTTGCCGCGCGGAACATGTCTTCATTCCCACTTCCAAGATGCCGTTGAACCAGACCATGAAATTCGCTCAGAAATGGTGGCATCCTTGTTCAATTCCAGCGCAAATAACCTTTTAAACCTCACATTGAAGGCAACATCTCCAAACCATAAGTCTTGCCGAAATTTGATAGAAGTCCCATCACCCAGAACTCTCTTGAATGAGTTTGAAAAATCTAGCCCGGTCTTATTGATGTCAAGACCAACTTTAATAATTTTAGTCCAAGGACCTCCAGTTTCGGGAGGCTGCGAACCACAAATACCACCATCCCGGCCATATAGAGATTTAATCACTCGAGTCCAAAGACATTGCCCCTTTAATCTGAATCTCCACCACCACACCACTTGGCAAGAAGAGCCAAAAACATTTCTTTGAGGCTCCCTAATTTTAGTCCACCATCCTCCAGTGATCCGTACAGTTTTGAACTCTTCGCCCATATAATCTTCTTATTAGAGCTGGTGGAACTCCAGAAAAATTTATTACGAGCACCCTCCAGATTTTTTTAGCGTGGTGGCTGGAGCTCGGAATAATGAAAAGTAGTAGAGTGACAAGCTGTTGAGAACGGATTTTACCAGTGTTAGGCGGCCCCCGATCGATAGAGTTCTTGTTTTTACAGTCACCTCAGATGTATAATTATTTTGGATAATTATTTGCCCGGAGGTTAGATTGTAATTTTCTGAGACATTGTAAATTACATGAATGGATAGGATGAGTTCTCTCGCCTATTCCAGGACAGATGGGTCGGGTATGCTGCCCGAGAACGCATGCAGCTGGAGTTCGACCGGCTTGTATAGGGGAGCAGGACCGTCACGGAGTATGAGTATGAGTTCGACAGGCTCGTACGGTACGTTCCCCAGTATCATGGACTTGAGAGAGAAGGCGAAGAGATTCATGAGAGGCCTTCGCGTTGATATCAAGAAGTATATTGCACCCTTCGTCATCACGTCTTGTCACGACGCGGTGCAGAAGGCCCACTTGATCGAGAATGTGGGATCAGACGACAGAGTTGAGCCTTCACAGCCCCAGAGCGATGCGAAAGGTTCAGGATCAGACAGAGGTTTCGGCAGGACAGGCCGTAAGGGAAAGGTCAATGGCCCAACAGAGGCAGCGCGACACTGTCAGATTTGCGGCAGACTTCATTCAGGCATATGCCGCCTCCAGTCAGGCCAATGCCTCAAGTGTGGATCAGCAGAACATTGGATTAAGGATTGCCCGTTGACCTAGGGACAAAACATCAGGGGACAGCTGCGATTTCAGCCAAGGGGACAGCCCAACACACTTTTGGGACGTTTAGAAGCTCAGAGTGGGCTGATGCCTCCACAGCAGGGACTACAGATTGCGTAGCCACCTCCACCAGCGCAGCCACAAGCCCGACCAAGACGGATATTTCAGTTAGCCCCAAGAGAGACTTCACAGCGAGGAGCGTTGGCAGGTACACTACTTCTCAATAATGTTCCCGTTCATACACTTTTTGATACGGGCGCGTCCATTTCTATCGTTTCATTGAGATGTGCAACATCTATGAGTCTGCCTATCGTTTACCTACCTGATATATTCTTGGTTCGTACTGCAAGAAGCCAATATTTATTTTCGAACGAGTTAGCTCAGGGATGTATGGTGACTGTTGGTAGTCATCAGATACAGTCTGACTTGTT
>JBBYHH010658937.1:0-10343 GCA_038382905.1 Daphne laureola
TTTTACATTTGTGTCACACTGTCACCTAATCTCAATTACAACCAAAACTAATGATTTGAGATAGTAAACACAATTCACAGATCTACATGAACCCCTCCCCCATCAGAACTGGAGCTCAAGATTTTCAAATTCACAGGTACACTGCCAAAATACCTTGACAGGATCAGTCTTGCTACATTCTCAGCCGCAACAGCGCTAGTCTCCATTGTGCTTGCTGCATTCTCAAAAGCATTCACATAGTACAAATGCTTACCATCAAGAACAATTGGTGCAAACACTTCAGGGGCTTTGTAATGGGGGTAGGCACCCCAATTTATCCGTACCGTCTCCTGCCTCGCGCTGCAAAACACAGCATTTTCAGAGAAGTCGTCAATTGTCTCTTGATTCCCTGAAGGACCAGTACGCCTCAAGACGCACCCGTAACTCGTTGATACATGATGGTTAGTAGCAAGAGAAACAAGGCTAAGAGGTTTAAGGTAACAACTGATTGATTAATGAGAAAACGTTACTAGATTACGGATTGAATGAATAGCTGATTGACAGTAAAATGATAGGGGGGAAATTACCTGAAGAAGGTATCTAGTAATGCATCTGCTAATGAGTCACGAGAAAATATCTTGTAAGTAATATCTGTCTCATTATGCTGCTTGAGAATTGAAATGCTCGAGAATGGAATAGCTGGATCCTCTACTGTTCCCACTAGCTCTGGTATCTCTGTAACAGACTTGAGACCAAAATATACCTAGTGCAACATAAACCACGAACATTAAATAAGTGATCATCAGAGAGTACAAGATGTTTCGTAGAAAGCAGGCTAGTAACAACTGTAAAACTCACAGGATTCAGTAAGCCTCTCACAAAGGTTGCATGTGTGTGCTGCAATTTTCTACCAGGAATTGAAATTGAAGGATCAAACTGAATATTTATTTCATCTAGTGGGGTAGCTACAACCGTGACATCACAAGAGTAACTACTTCCTGCGGTGGAGTTGAGCTCATAAAATCCTCCAAGGTATGAGACAGATATGATCTCTTCATTGAGATGTAAATTGACATCTGAGTTGCTTAGTAGTCCAGCAGCCATCTGCCAGTTACCTCCCTCGACAGACCATAATCCGCCACCAGATCCTGCCAATGAAACAGCACCAGCAAGCCCACTGATGGAGACACTTTGGCCATAATTAATTCTTGTTATGATCTGCTCAACTCAAACAAATTCTGAGGGTGACCAAATTGACAGATATCTACTATTTTAAGATAGGCCAGTTTCATGCTGTAAGATGCAATCATCTTCCAAGCATCTTTCTATTCAAAAGAAAAATGCAACCAGGTCCACAAAGCTTACACTATGTGCAGGGTGTTCAGAACCCACTTGAATATATTTTAAGCAGCCTTTCATCCTTTCTCTGCATTGTTACAGGAGGTTGCTTCGATCATGAAAAGCTAAATTTCATCCTAAGCTCTGTTCTTTACCTTCAAATATTCAATATTCGTTTTCTCTCTCTCCTTTTTCCTCTCTTCTTCTTCTTCTTCTTCAATTTTTCTCTTTCCAAGATATCCAATAATCATCACAAAAAAACACAACTGAGAACAACTGTATTAAATAAAATGAGTTTACTTTACATCTGTGTATGTGAGTGCAATTGTGCTTGTTTGTGTTGTTTAAGTGGGAAGATTCATATTGTTTACACTGAACCAGGTACGAATTCAGGTACTATTTTCTAATGTACTACTAGAAACCTTTAATACCGAAAAAGCGAACAGACTCTAACTAAAGATCGCAAAATAGAACAAAACTAATCATTTGGAAAATCACGTAGACAGAATCCTCTGAAACAGTCAGTTGCTAAATCCCACAAGAAACTAGAAACACGGTATGCACCTTAATCTAAACTTCAACTGAAGTTAGTCGCATGACACATATCCATTCTGATCACAAGTTGTCCTCTTTTTGCAATCAAATTTTTTCATGAGGCCAAGAAAAGGAGCACTACTAATTCTGCATGCTGCCTGAATATGAAATTAATGTGTACAAAATGACAGCAAAGCAAAAAAGGCAAGCATAAAATGATCACACCTGACACCTGCATACCTTTGGACTGATCAAATGAGCTAAAAGTAAACAAGTCTACTTGAAGCCAAGTCCATAGGCACTAGAAGCCATATTAAGGAACATAATCAAGTAAAAAAACTGGAAAGCACCACCTCAAAATATGATATGGGGTGTCTTCTACTACACAAAAAACCAACAACAAAACAACAACAACTATTCAAATTTAAACAATTTCCAACAACTTTTACCCTCACAACTTTCCCTCCCATTTTCAAATATATGTCATTTTGTTGCAAAAGTTGTCATGTAGAACACACCCATGGAGAGCATGAGTTACACTCACCCTTCTTTAGAATTCTTAAGCCTCATCTTAGTGAAAAGTCAAAATTCACCTCAAGACCCAAATTATTAGCTGACAACTTGAACAGTACTGTTAACTGAAGAAAAGTCTGAAACCTTAGTGAAGAAAAGTAAAGATTCCATTCCATATTGTGCAGTTTGCCAAGCTTACCGTTACAAGCTCATCTATTAGCAGGGGCGAAAGCTTGGCATCAACCAATTCATCTTGCAAACTCCGAGTAGTTAGATTGTATAAACCACTCCATTGAAGCATCTCATCCACAGTTTCAAAAACTGGTCTCACTTGAAGATCCTCATAAAACTTCAAGAATTTATCTACAGTTATCTGCATCTCACAAACACAAGTCATTTTACAAATCAACCTCACCGAGCACTACATCCATACATTCAGCTCAATACCTCAGCAAAACTTGGTGTATACAGACCTCTACGAAGCTTTCCATCTTGAGGAGGGAGAACCCGTAGCGACAGAACAGGTAAATAGAGTTAGCGAGAGAGACGATCTTCTGCACCAGCGGGAGCTTCGAGTCGAATTGAAGCGTTTTAAGGACGAACTCCTTGCCGTCCCAAATTCCAAAAGACGAGGAATCTTCGGAACGAGGAGGCTTCCTGATGTTCAGACGGAGAAGGTTGGTGAAGTTGAGGGCGTGATAGTTTTGGGGATGAAGAATGGAGGCGCCGGCCTCGAATGTATCTCCGGCGACGGTGACGGTGGCCATGCGGCCGCCGACGATGCTGTTCCTCTCGAAGACAAGGATTCGGGAGCGATCGAGCAGGGAGGCATCTGAATAGAGGCGTAGGAAGTGGGCGACGGAGGAGCCGGAGATACCGGCGCCGATGATGCAGAGTGTGGGCTGGGGATTGCCGAAGGGAAGGAGGAAAAGTAGGAGAATGAAGGTGAGATAAGTGGTGGTGGAGGTGCCGGTTTCTGAAGTCATCGCCGGTTTCTCTTTGGACTTTGATTGTTTGCTTCACCGCGGTTCAGCCATAGCACATTGACTTTCATTACAGTACTACTCCATTTTTTAATTGGGTAAATTACAACAAAACCACTTAGATTTGATGAAATTTTCAGTTCACCTATTTTATTTTAACGAATAGACAGTTACTCTCATATAGTAATTTAGTGAAATCTTCGCTTCTGATTTGATCATTTGTTGTGTTTGTTGACCTTAATAATTTCATAATTAACTATTTTTATTATCACTAATATGTCTAACTCTAACCCTTCAAACCAATATGTCTAACTCTAACCCTTCAAACCGAACATTTTATTTCTCTTTTTTTCTCATCTTCAACTAGTCACCATGTCTAACAATCATTGTCATCTAATCACTCTTTTACAAACGAACCCATGTGCCCATGCGACATATGTGAACTTAGACTACCCTTTAATTATTTTAAAATCAGTTAGTGTAATTATCATTAATGCGACACATGTAAACTTAGACTACCCTTTAATTATTTTAAAATCAGTTAGTGTAATTATCGTTAAAATATTTAAAAACCAACTAATATCATAAAAAATCAATAGAAAGAAGGTTTCACTAAATCACATATTGTCTAAAATATAGAGAGATAAACTAAAAATTTAACCACACCATTATAAATAATTGATCTCTCATGAAAGATTTCGCCTTGTAAATAATTGATCCTCAGAATGGAAAACGAATACGTACATGTTCTAGAACCAAAAGAGACTAAGTATATTCACTAACAGCAGATGAATGTACACCCACACCATATAAACATCAGCAGGATAAAAAAGAGAGGAAAAATAGAAGCCTAGGACTGACTTATTACTATCTCAAACACTGAACAGACCATCCCCTAGCCTGAAATTTGTACAAGAAACTACTGACCTGTGACTCTGCCCAATCCCTTGCAATGGCAAATCCTATCCACCATCTTTACTTGTCCCAACTGACAAAATTTAGTGACCATTTCTATTACTACTGTACGCTCTACATGTGCTATCCCGTCTGAAACAAAACGTCTGCTTATTCATTCCGCCATTCCTTCCAGCCCGAGAAGCAACACGGAGAAGTGGAACCATGCAAGCTTCCATCTGTCCAGAGTATACAAAGAATGGTGAGAGTATTTCAGAAAGGAAGGGCAAACATTCTGGGCCATAGTGCTTGGTGTAATTCCTTTATAACACATATTGAAGAACATATAGTCATGTACCAAATCAGAAGATATTAGATTTTTGTAAAGATCGTCCATGTCTCGTAGCTGTTTCTCCACCTAGCTCCCTTCTAACTAGCTTCAAGATCTCAACAATCTGTAGCAAGTGAAAAGGACAGTAATATGAGGTATAGAACATCCCAATCATTGGGAATAGATGTGAGATAAAGAAAAAATACAAAAGCAACTTACACCAGGATAATGTCTTAATACTGGAGAATAATGATCAAGAGCTATGTATATTTTCTCAAGAAGACTTAGAAGTGCATCAACCTCGTCACCTAAAAGATCCACCTTTAATGCAAGAACAAAAGAAAAGAGTTATGGTTTCTTCTGTTTGAAGAAACATGTGGCATCACATCTATGAGACATCCAATGTTTCAACAGGGCAAGAGACATAAAAGGGCACAAGGAAGATCTTCGTAACCATCATTTCTGTTAGAGCTCCAAAACTCGGTGTACTATTTACAAAAATGCGTTTAGGACTAAAATCTCCTCATTTCTTATATGCTAATTTGACTTTCTTAGTCCTCTATTCAGAACACACACGCGCAAACACGTATGCACACACACACCTTAGTCTCATCCAAGTCAAAGGCACAGTTTACAATGTCATTTAGATCTCACAACTCATTCATGCAATAGAGAACAATGTCAGAAAACAAAGTAGCAAGCTCTTACATTTTATACTTTTCCTATTTTCTTAATTCTTGAGTAAATCAAAATCTTGTTCCAAACCAATCATTATTATTGTTTTTTTCTTTGCATGCAACCTTGATGTGTTGAAGACAATTACTATGGTCAAGTTCAATTGTAAAATTGACTATGACAAAAAACAATTACAACATTAGCATGTAACATCCAAACCAGAGTGAATTCATCTCAAAAAAACATAGCATCATAAACAGAGAAACAAATAAAACTTCACCAAAGCAGACAAATATAAGAAATAAACTATATGGCATACCTCCGTTTCAGCCTTGTCTAAGTCAGAAGTTTTTCGTTCAAGCCTTCGCTTGCATTCTGCTCCCGTTTTCTTAAGCATATTAGCTTTCTGACAAATGTCATTCAGTTCAGATTTCAAGCACCAAAGCCTGAAATTCAAGCAATATTCAGGCATCAGCCTTCAGCACACTGCTACTTCAGTTTAAACCTCCAGGAATCAATAAAGGTTTGGGACCAGGAAAACATAATCTCATGGTGATACTCCAGCAGAGTAATAATCCATTCAACGATCAGTAGATCAACTGCCAGACAGAAGGATGGCGACTGACAACAATCCCAAACTAAGGCTAAAGGAAGCTAGTTAAGCTTATGTCAGGACAGACATGCTGGAGTTCCAAGAGTAAATCCCAGTAGTTTAAAGTCAAGGATATGAATTTAAAGTAATTCACTAATTTGCAGCTAGCTAGTGTAGACAAAACAGAGGTCTCATTGTTACCTTCGGAAAAATTAACAGAACCTTAAAACCTGTAAGAAAATGACATTGAGTTTAAACTTCCTAGTCCTTGCCAAAGGTTAATATACAACGAATAGACTTCGATAACCATTAAATTCATTAAATTCACCGAAGATCAACAACTTTCATGTCTTTCCACTCTTTAAAGCAGAAAGGTTCATTCTAATTAGTTTTGCCTCAAGCAAGAGGAAAGATTACCACATATCTTGCTGAAAACACACACGCATACGCGCATAAGAAACATAATTCATACCTCTGATCAGTTCTTTTAAAATTGCCTTCCACCTGTTCTCTAAACTTTGCAACTTGATGCAATAATCCCTGCAGAACTATGACTGCTGATTCCATTTGCTCCCTACTTGCATTTTCCCTTGATTCAGCTGCGGATAAAGAACAGTCCTTTTCTTGTAAATCGGCAAGAAGCCTCTTTTTCTCTTCACTGTTACTGCTTAGCTCTTTCAATGCTTGATCAAAGTTCTCATTTATTTCATTTTTTTCTGCCTCCTGAAGGTTAATTATTTTGAAGGCATCAAAAAGCTTACACTTTAGGTCAATAGACTCTTGATTACATTCTTGCAATAATATCTGATCTTGATTTCTTTGCAACTGTAGATCATCAAGCTTTTTGGAAGCCAAATCATGATGCATCTTTTCTTTTTCAAATGCCAATAGTGCCTCCTGAAGCAACTTTTCCTTCTCTTCAATGGATGCTTTCAAGCGGAGCATTTCTTGCGTAAGGATCTCCTTCTCCATGTTCTCCAAATGTAATGACCTATCCTTATCATAGACATCCTGACTTAAACTGTTCAGTTTCATGTATGCTCCATCGAGGGCTTCTTTAAATATGATTTCTACAAGCTCCTTCTCACTAACCGATTCTAGCCACATGTCTCTAAACTCCAGACTTCCATCAACAGTAGCTTTACTATCAACATCCCCAGATATAATCTCATTTATTTCTTTCATAACATTTTTCCCCTCAGCAAACTCTTCAATTGTGCATCTGGCATCATGTATCACATCATTGAAAACACACTTCCATACATCTTCACCTATCAAAGCTTCAATATGGGCATCAGTTATCGCAGTTTCAAGATTTTCTTTAATTAGCACCAAATTTGCCTCAGCAATAGAGTGCTGTGACATCTTCTCTACAGCATCAGAGAGTTGGGAGAAAAGCAAATCAACCTCCTTTTTCTTCTCTTCAAGCGAGTCTCTTAATTGAAGATTTTCTGAGAGAAGAGAACCTATTCTCTCCTTCAAAGAGTCAAGGCTATCATCCTTGTTGTCCAGTGCAGGAAGTTTTGCATATTCCAAAAGAATGTCATCCAAACTCTTTATGACGTCTGGAATCTTACTTCTAAGCACATCAAATTCTTTATCTTTCCGTGGAGGCAAAGAACGAGTCTGATCCCTCTCCTTAAGGTACTTTGCCCTTAGGTTAAATAACTCTTCCGTCAACCTCCCAATTTCATAGTCATGATCGATCTTCATTGTAGCCATTTCGCCCTTAAAATATTGCACCAACTCTTCTTTTTTCAAATGCATTATCTTTGGTGGATCCACCTTTCCATTTGCCTCCAAATGTGAGGCTGACAAGGAGGCATGATCACCCGAGCCCAAGTGATGCAAATGATCAGATCTTTTATTCTGCCTCACCATATCACCAAACTCCATGGACCCATGAAGCATGAGGTGGCCAGCTTCTGGATTTGATAGTGAATTAGATATCGCATCTAATTCCTGTCTAAAGCTTGAAATCTCTTTCACTTTATCGGCAATGTTTGTCTTCCCAATGTGATTTAATTGCATTTGGCCCCTAAGCCACCTTTCAAATTGTTCCTGTAGGCGATGGATACAATTTTTTATCACCATGCTTTCAATGTCTTCTTGATATTGACGCTCTAGGTCCCAGCTAGAAAATACAGTCTTTGACAAGCAAGCAATATCATCTACTCGCTTAAAAACACATCCTAGAGATGCACATAACGAATCAACAATTACGTCAATGTTTGTGCACTTCTTAGAAATACCTTCTTGCAGAGTATCACCCAGCCCAACCAACTCAGAACCTGAACTGCTCATCCTCCTCACAGACTTGCCTCCTCTTACCAAGTCAATTTCTTCCCTAAGGTCCTTCATCTGCCTCAAAGTATCACTTTTCAGTTTTCCTAGAGAGACTACAGTTTTTTCATACTGAATAATAGCATCTGAGGAGCTGGAACACAACACATCGTCTGCAGTGTTGCGTTCACTGCCATTTATCGAACTCCCCGATGAATCATTTTTGTATGAGCTAACATGGCAACAATGCAAAGCTTCCTTCAACCTTTCTAGCTCAGAATCCTTCTGAGCAATCTTACACGCTGCTTCCTGTTCAACTGCATTTACCATACCCCTGATAACTGAGTCACTAACCATCCTAGAAATGGTTAACCGGACATCAATGTCCTCCCAATAAGAATCTAACTCCTTCAACATGCCTTCAGCCAGATCCTCATTTTCTCCAAAACCATTGCTGAGTTGAATGGACTCAGTAGTCACTGCATGGCAATACGAGTCCACACAACCATTTAAATCTCCACAGCTCTCCACACTCAATGGCTTCTCCATGACTGTTTGACAACGTCTTCAATTTCCAGTATCGCTAACAACGAAACAAATACAGACTAATAAATGTAGTGTACTCAATTACTCATACAGAAAAAAAGAAAAAAAGAAAAAAAGAAAAAAAAAAAAATATATAGCAATGTCCATGGATGTCGACAGAAATTACACCAAACTCATCTAATCCCAGAAAAGGCAACCAGAAGAGGACACCATAAAGAAAACAAAAACAAAAAAACGGTTTCAAATTTAACTCCACTCGGATTCAAAATATTCAGTTAGGTTTACCCTATCGAAACGGCGAGTCTAGAACAGTTAGCTGTATCGGCGCCGGAACGGAGGTTTGAAGAGCAAGATTGAGACCGCCGACGCCGAGAGCTGGTAAAGAATTAAGCAGAATTTGGTCCTACACAACACAACCGAAGTTTACATGAAAGAGCTGGGAAAGAAGCACTCACGGGGCTGGCTAACAGGAAATGTCTTGTAAAGTCAACAGGCACTCCATTAAAGGTGTAAAGTTAGGGTTTGTGAGAAGGAGGAAGAAATAACAGAGACGAAATGGGGTAAGAGATTGTGAGCAGGAGAGAGAAAACGGAGAAGAAGATGACAAACCTCGGAGACAGATGTATTTGCGGCGCTGCCCCTTTTATTTGTTTGGCAACATTACATTTTCAGAAATCTCCCTCAGTTTTAAGTGCAGATACACTGTCGGAATGAGCTTCTCTACTGTTCTCAACTTTTCCGGTCAAGCCACGTTATCTCTCTTTCAGCTTAGCATTTTCGTTTTTTCACTTGTTTCTTTCTTTTTCTTTTTCTTTTTCTTTTTGCAACTCATATTCTCATAAATATGTACTTATATTTTCTGTTGGGAACATTTTTTTTTACTACCTTTGAAATATTATAATCAATTAAAAAACAACTTTTAGTAAACAACATTAACAATAAAAACTATTAATTCATCTAATTTCAAAAAGTAAAAATCAATAACAAAACACATACCTTTTATTTAGAGTTACTTAATTTAAAACCAGAATTTCAATTTTCTCCTTCCATCTAAAAACTTTTATCCCACAAATGTTTTTGAATTGTAGATATATGTGAAGATGTATATCTTTTGAATTTTATTATGATATATGTAAAAAGGGAAAAAAAAGTTGATTTAAAGTTACGTAGGGATGTGCTTTAAATGATGATTTAATACAAATTGAGGATACTACTCACCGGAGGGGGCTTAGATCCCTCTCTAAAATACGCTCTGATACTACTCACCGGAGGGGGCTCAGCTCCTGGTCGCCATCATCGGCGCCCGTGTGGATGGCACGAACCGACAAGATCGCCGCAGTCACTAAAAGCAACAAAGCCAAAGGACGCCCAAAGTCCAAAGCGAAACAAATAGTAGCAGAGAAAGAATAGTACCTCACCGAAGATGAACCAGATCTTGAAGAAGAAATGGAGGATTCAGCGGCAGCGGTCCCTAATGCTCCCACCCTCAACACACCAGCACAACATCAAGCAATTGCAAGTAATACCCAAGCATCAAGCTCAGCAACTCCCCCACCGACCCAAACCAAGAGATGGTCCGACATAGTTATTGCCGAAGACATTGATGCTCAAACCAGAAATGAAGGAATAAAGGTCGGTCAAAATTCTAATTTCTCTTTATCTTTCGACCCATCAG
>JBBYHH010659048.1:0-10343 GCA_038382905.1 Daphne laureola
GGTTTTGATTATAAGTGTGTAGGAAAATCATATGTTTCTAGAAATGAAGGGGAAAAAATATAAATTTTGAAATTGTCAGGAGATAATCAGACTTGATGCATTTGTAATTAGCTTCATTCAGTGTCTAATCGAGTGAAGAGCAATAGAGCACAATTTTTTCTCTATGTTTGGCCCAAAGATTGAGGTTGAGTGGCAAGAGACTCATTCTTCCTTAAGCAAGGTCTCGAGTTCGAGTCTTGTGTATGGAGAAAATATCGTTGGGAGAGCTGCCTCTCGAAAAGGCACAATAAAGCTCGATCCAAGTAAAATTGAAAAAAAAATGCATTTCAAAAAAATAAAATAGAAATGTTTTGCCCAAATATAAGATTCACTCTAATTTTTTTTTATCCATTTTCACAATTAATTTTACTATCTAAGATACAATTTACCATCAAACTTTAATTTAAGTCACAATTTATCATTAAGTTTGTTAACAGATGAAATATTCCTGAATATTCTGTAAAATAAAAATATATGGGATCTATATCATTCTTCTAATAATCAATTTAACCTAAAACTTTAAAAATTTATCAGATACTCCTTAAATTTATGATTTAAACCTATTGTTATTTGATATATTAATATCTTTAAAAATCAATAATTTTTTAAATTCATAACAAAAACGAGTATTTAAACTAATTGATACTATTCATAGTCAAATCACTACTTTCATAAATAGTAAGCAGTTATAATTAACCCAGTGCAATGCACCCTCCAACACCGTTTTAGATCTCTGTCAATTATTTAATATTAAAAAAAAACCCACTACCATACAATTACCCTCTAAATCCCTATTTTTACATTTTGAAATTGGCAGTTACCAAGCTATTCACAAAAGCTAAAGCGAAAGCAGATCTAGAAGCTTATCGCGATCCACTTCTTGGCCGGAAGGATTTGACGGTGTCCGACGAGCAACAATGGTACATGTGAGTGGAGCAGCGGTGCCGACTAATCGTAGGTCCGAAGAATCGACAACGAGCATCATGTCCGGCAGCAGGTCCAGCGGTGAATAGTAGCCAACTTCTCCCGATGGTGAAACATTCTTCGGTGAGAGATTCCAGCGGAAGTACAGAATTTTAAGGTGAGTTTTGTTCTCTTTGCACTCATCTATGAAATTTACATATATACTAAATGTTGTTTTTTCATGAATTTAGGGTTCTCTAATAATTGTGTGTTGCTTGTGAAAAAACTTGAGTTTAGAAGACAGATTGAGAAAGATGTAACTGTATGTTGTTAGAATGTAACTGAGTAATCTTAGTATGTAATCTGATTGTGATAGTAATGTAATCAGATAAATGTACATGTAGAAAGATCACATTAACATCATAAGTCAAATATATTAGATGAAACTCGAAACATTTAGATGTAGTTCTTATAGTTTGGCATGTCCAAGATTTTACTGTCATATATGAGATATTTGGTATGTAAGTAGTACATTATATGCTCATCGGGTGAGTTCATTTGTCAAGGTTGGGTGACTTCCTCAGTAGGCTTTCGTCGTATGATGTCTTCTACAACGTATCTTCAACTAATTCTAGAGTTCACCTAGTGCATTGCATTATCACCTCTTTTCCATGAAGTTCCGTTTAATTTTCGTTTCTTTATTTTTTATTTTTATTTTTTTTACAATTTTAATTGAGATGGGATCTCCATGATCTCCATTTCCTTACTTTTTAGCTACTTTATTGTTACGTGATCAGTTTTTTTTTTTTTTGAATTTTAATTGTTTTGATATCCATCTCTTCTATGTTTCTTTATGATGTCTTCTACTTTATTGTTTTTACCTACTTTATTGCATTTTTAGTAGCTACTTTATTGTTTTTAGCCATCACCACCACACATAATAGAAAAGAGTATGTTCGACACTATCGAAGAACGCATGAAAGAGAGAAAGAAGAAATGGTAGAATTCACACTTAAGATTTTGAATTCTTCTTAAAAGTAAAGAGAAAAAGCATGAATCGAGGTTAGTCCTAATTTATAGTGAATTGAATAGAAATAATCCAACACAATATTGTTGTAGTAGCTAAGGTCTAGGTGCTCCAGGTTGGGGCAGGCTTTGAGAATGGCCTCCACTCCCTTAATTGTCACACAATTTCTGCGCATTTCAAGATGTCGTAAACCTAGCATCGTACTAGCTATAGTGTATGAATCACCATCCTTCTCCATATCTGACGTCCCACCTCCTATATGAACACTCAGAGTAGAGGGCAACAGTTGCCTATCACCTCCACCACACGTTTGGAGACCATAGAGCAATCGTGAATTTCAAGATCTTCAAGCAATGGTAGATTCGGCGCCAATTGTTGGATATTAACCTAAATTATTTAATTATGAAAGTCGAAGGACCGGTGGTGTAATTATGTCAAGTGTTTGGGCCGCCTCTTGCAAGAGAGCCTGTGTGTTATATAACATGTTATGATTGGAGAATGCGAATGGTTGATGTACCCAGTATATTAAGTTTGAGTTAGCTTTTACAGAAATTTGTGTTAGTTTATCAAAAAAAAAAAAAAAAAAATCGGTGTTAGATATGTTTAGAAGATTAGTTTAATTTAAAATTCCTAAGTTGTGTGGGATTTTGTTTTCCTAATTAGAATATGATTAATTTTTGTGTGTAGCTTATATAAATGCAAGTTCTGTTAAGATTTTGGGCATCAGAAAAAAGTTAATGTGGTGGAGATAAGATGTGAGGATGAAAAATAGAAGAGAGGTCTGGAAGCCGGGATGGTTAGGACGAAAGTTTTTTATAGTTCTCATATCGTGTCGAAGATGTTCTTATGAATTTCTCTCATCCGTGGATGTATGTTAGTTAAAAGCTGAACCACGTTCAATTGTTGTGGACATGTTTTGATCGGAATTGTTTATTTTTGTTACACGTGATGAATGTTTAGGGAAGAAAGATGTTTGTTTACCTTTTTTCCCCCAACAAATGGTATGAGTATGTGCGAAAAATATTTTATGTTAAGAAACATATGCACATACGGGACCCTCCCAATCTCATGTTCAATGTGATGCGCTTTCAGACTTTCTCGATTTAAATGAGTAAAATCCGTGTAAGGTGTCTGTTTTTATGTTTGTGACTTATTATGATCTCACTTTAAATTTTTGTTTTATTTTGATTCTGTTTTACATTATTGGGCAACAAAAATCATTGGACAACATCTTACTCCACGCCTCATGGACCTCATCTCCGCTGTCATGTCGAAAATTCTCTTCTGTTTAGTTCTAGAATTTTCTTAATTTCATTGCTCTGCTCCTGTTTTGCCGCCTTCTCATAAAACCTGCTATGTAACTTTTTTTCTGCAGGTAGCTTGGCTTGATAGGGGCACACTTTTGATCTCCACCTTTCTGGCCCCGTTTGTTAAAAGCGTTTTCTCAAGAAAACGTTGCTAATACGTTGAAGTAGAAAATTTTGGGTGTTTGTTAATTATCAAATACGTTGATCAAATATTTTAGTTTTTTCACTTTTAATAAATTTCACATAAAACAACTCTATTTCACAATTGATTAACCAAACACTAAAACATTGAAACACTAACAGCTAACACTATCAAATAACGCTACAAGCTAACACTATCAAATAACGTTAATCGCTAACGCTAACCGCTAACATTGTTGCCAAGCAGGCCCACGTTATAATCCAAATTCAAGCAGTTAAAAAAAAAGACTTTTTTTTCTTAATTTCTGTTTTAATCAATTAAATTTTGTACTTAATTAAGTTGAAGTTGGTGCCCATATACCTCATCTCCGCCCGACGTTTACGATTTGAAGTGAAAAACAAAAGTAGGGTAACTTTCCGAACGTCCATTAAACATTTTAATGTCTTCAACTCCTTTGTTATCTTCTTTAATTAACCAAATCCAACTTTGTAATATACCGATTTATTATGAATTAAGTGAGCTAGAACCCTTATTTGCACTATCCCAATAATTCAGAATCTTATTTACAGTATTTTTTTTTTTTTGTTTAATTTGATCATAATTCAAGATACTAAACTGTATTAAACCTTAGAAATATACAATTTCCCCCTTACTTCAACTACTGGACGAATGTGTTTCGGTCTGGTCTTCACCTCCCACAGGCGCGCTGAAGATTTACAAAAGTGTTTTAAAACGCAAACATGTTTTCAAAGAAAATGGATATTATTAGTCAACTAAACACATTTTCCTTTGAATTTTTAGGAAAATTTCTAAACAGCCTAGAAAAAGTTATACACAATTAAACAGGTCATTCGGAAGTAGAGGATTCTGCTCATCCAGTCTGCGTTTCCATACACAACAATGGATTCCAACCCAACATGCATAATCCTGCATCATAAACATGCATATATTCCAAACACAATTAATTCTTTTGTCCAAATTCACCAATACTTAACTACTATAGTACTAGTATGTAAACAATACATGCATGATTCTATAACTATTCAACATACTATATTCATTTGGATATGGAGTCACCAAAAGAAACCTCCCACAACCATAGCCAGAGGTGACTGTCTAGAAGCCACCACCACCGCCACCACCACCACCACCACCACCAAAGCCGCCTCTATCCCTGCGTAAACCACCACTGCCATCAAATGATCTTGGGCCGGGTGGTCTTTCATTGGCGAAACTGATTCTAATATTTCTCCCGTTAAGCTCCTGAAATGTAATACCACAGACAACAAAGCCAATAAACAGAAGCTTTGAGCAGATAAATAATTTCCTTTTCCGTTAGTTCTTATGGAGTGAGATGAACATATAGTTCTTATGGAGTGAGATGAACATATATACATATCAGGAAATATTCGCTGACAACCTTGCCGTCCATTGCATCCAAAGCATTGCTCGCGGCAACACCCGATTCATAGGTAACAAATCCAAAGCCTCTGGACTTTCCAGTGTCTCTATCCGTGATGATCTTAGCTGATGATTCACAAAAGAAAAGTACAGAATGAGTAAGAAATGAAATGTTCTCAAAAGAAGGAATGTCCTTGCCATAAATAATGACTAGAAAAACTTGTGGTACATTTAGTTGCGAAAAAGTTTCTCAGTTTTCTTCTCCAAATTTCCTTTGTTTGCAAGATTTCCATTTTAATACTAGAGTTTTCAAAAGTTTGGAAAACAAAATTTTCCATCACTTGAAAATTAGTTATATGATCAAACATTTACAAAGGAAATTTAGAGAAGAAAACTGAGAAATTTTATCACAACTAAACGGATAGTAGCTAGTGGAAATTTTTCCAACTTTTCCATTCCCAATTTCATTTGTAAATACTTGGATATATAACTAACTATTAATGAATGAAAAACCTTGTTTTCCAAACTTTAGGAAACCCATATGTTAAATGGAAAACCTTGTTTTAAAGGTTTCCATTTTAATACTAGAGTTTTCAAAACAAGGTTTTCCATTCATTAATAGTTAGTTATATACCAAAATATTTACAAAGGAAATTGAAAGTGAAAAATAAAAAATAAAAGAAATTCCACAACTAAATGGACCATTGACCTCCTTCTATCTAACAAAATGACCATCTCTTTGCCCCATTAAAAGCATAGCTATGAGATGTAAAAATGTCATGAGCATTAAACAGAATCATTAACTTCAGAACTCACCTTCAACAACATCCCCAAAGTTCGAGAACGCATCTTGGAGAGACTGGTCATCAGTTCCAAAAGAAAGGCCTGTATATATACACATTACATACAAACAAATCAACACATGTACTTTGATATACTCCTGCAAAAGCAAAGTTGTCTGAAAACTAGATTACCTCCAATGAAAAGCTTATTGCTTGAGACAGACATGCTGCGAAAGGAGTTCAGCATGGAGTTCAATGGAACTTGACCAACATTCTGTCTTAGAAGCTTTCCAACCCCATTACAGAATGCCATTTTGGGTTTCAAACTGCCATCCAAAATCAGAAAGTAAAAGCACAAATGTCAATAAAGATCTAGTAGGCTGTTTGTTGTAAAGATATCAATTTTATACTGAATGGAAGATAAAGCATCCGCTTTTGTGCCACAAACAATCCGATCGAGTTTCTGGAAAATGGAATTGTTATAACTGGCTGCATCGAAAAAGTTGCGATCTTTGCAACAAGAGGCAGATGCAGAGGGAGGGCAAGGTTTAAGAAGAAGGTCTCTGTTGTTACCAAGCAAGAAGTAGAGCGACCAGAACAAAGAAAGTATGAGAAACTTCACAGACCGTAAACCTAGACATTACCTGAAGCTTGATGAAAGACGACTGCGGTTTAAGAGCTCCTGAATTTCAAAGGCAGAGGACAGGGTTTATTCTGGGTTTATACTTTTATCACGAGTGAATTCCATCATAGTCCTTTAAGTTACATTGCTATTCTATTTAGATCATATTTTAAGATTTTGTTATATTTGTATTATTTAAGTTATATTTTTATCCTATTGAAATTGTACTATTAAATTATTCATTAAATTTCTGTTACCTTTTTTTTTTTTTTTTGCATGGATTTCAAAGGCGGTTGGGGTTTAAGAACTTCTGAATTTCAAAGACGAACGGCAGGGTTTATTATGAGTTTATACTTTTATTACGAGTGAACTTCAATTATAGTAAGTTATATTCATGTCCTATTTGGATTCTGTTTTAAGATTTTGTCACACTTTCGTTCTTTAAGTTACATTTTTTTCCTACTGAGATCCTACCATTAAATTTTTCGTCAAATTTCTGTTAAAGGAATTTTTTGCATGGGTTTCAAAGGCAGCTAAGGTTTAAGAGATTCTAAGTTTCAAAGGCGGACGGCAGGGTTTATTTTGGGTTTATACTTTTGTTAACAGTGAACTTCATCCATAGTCTTTTAAGTTACATTGTTGTCCTATTTAGGTCATGTTTTAAGACTTTGTCATACTTTCGGTCTTTAAGTTACATTTTTGTCCTACTTAGGTCATGTTTTAAGACTTTGTCATACTTTCGGTCTTTAAGTTACATTTTTGTCCTACTTAGATCCTACCATTAAATTTTGGTCAAGGATAAAATGTGCATAAGCGTTTCATTTATTTACAAGAGTGACACTCTCATTTCGTGATCAACAATGTTGTTGTGTTTGATAAGCATTCATTGTTGATCAGTATGATGACTTGTCTTGATCGACATCGTCATATAAATGTTAATCTGCATAGTGATCACTGATCAACATCTCCTTATATCTCATCAACATTGATCTACATGGTGATCAACATACATATTCTTACACCTGATCAACATTGATCTACATGGTAATCAACATACATCTCCTTACACATGATCAACATTGATGTACATGGTGATCAATATCTCCTTACACCTGATCAACATTGATCTACATGGTGATCATCATGTATCTCCTTACACCTGATCAACATTGAGGTACATGGTGATCAACATGCATCTCCTTACACCTGATCAACATTGATGTACATGGTGATCAACATCTCCTTACAACTGATCATCTTTGATGTACATGGTGATCAACATCTCCTTACACCATATCAGCATTGATCTGCATGGTGATCAACATTTCCTTACACCTAGTCAACATTGATCTGCATGATGATCAACATCTCCTTACACTTGATCAGCATTGATCTGCATGATGATCAACATCTTCTTACACTAGATCAGTATCAAAATCAGATCAGCATGACTACCTACTCTGATCATCATCGTTTTCCCCATATTTCTTAAGCTAGAAATTTTTTCAATTTTTCATTGTTTGCAAGTTTGGTGGTTCTCGAGTTTCATTGCAGCCAAATTCTGGTGGTGTTTGGGTTGTTGAGTTTGGCAAGTTTGGTTTTCAGAAACAGATCTGATTCACGACAGAAATGACAAATTGTTGAATCCGATGGAAAGCTTTGCCGAAATGGACAGTGACATGTTTTGATGGTAGTTGTTTGTTGAGTTGCACTTCGTGGTGGTTTCGGAGCTGGAGAAACGGGAATGAAATCTTCGCCGGATGTCACAACGACTGTTTTCATTGAGAGGGAAGCACAGTGGTAGTAGATGTTATTAAGATTACATCTTATGCGTATATAGGTTGTGCAATCCACAACCTATAACTACTTTTAATTTTTTTTTCTCTACTAAGTTTGTAAAGCTATCAATCTCATCGTAGATGGAAGATAAAACATCCACTTTTGTGCCAGAATCCGATCGATTTTGTCATACTTTCGTCAAGTAGAGCAAGCAGAACAAAGAAAGTCTGATAAAATCCACAGACCGTAAACCTAGACATTACCTGAAGCTTGACGAAAGACGGTTGGGGTTTAAGAGCTTCTGAATTTTCAAGGTGGAGGACAGCTGGACATGGTTTATCCTGGGTTTATACTTTTATTGCACACAAAAGTCGTTATAAGCTCCCTGAAGTTCAAATTATTTCTCAAATGTTCCCCTAAACTTTAATATTTCTCATAAGTACTCATGAAATTAAAATTTCACAACAGTTTTTCATGATGGTCAATCTGTATATTACAGAACAGCGAATGGTGTGCTACAATGTCATGGAATTCTGATGTCCTACCACTTTGTCATCTAGCTACTAGGCTTCAATCTGATTTGCCATGATCAAGAATTTTTTCATCAAAATAGCTTATTTTCTTTGAATCTTAGCTCCGCTGGACTAAAATTTCAAAACGAAATGTTCATAACTAGCTTTTACTATGATTCTCCAACCTGCACTTTGTTGCGGGTTTTAAATCTAACATATGTTATTGAAAAATAAAAATATATATATGATATATAGAGGTCTAACCCAACCAAACTCCGACCCACCAAACCCAGACTCAGGCAAAAAATGATGATTAATATATGGGCTCTGGCCCATCAAGCTCAGGAATGGCAAAGCCCAACACAATCGCTATAATTCAACAATTAGCCTTAAAAGGAAACTCTCTATTATGGAAAGGGATTACTCCCATTAACCCTTTCATAAATACATTCATATTTCTACTCCATGGTTACTATATAAGCACTAACAGGCTCACCCTTCACGTATCTTCTACACTCTTTACACGTATTTTCAGTTCAATCAAACTGACTTGAGTATCGGAGGCGGTCTCAGGGGTCCAAACCCCTAGTCCTTCATAATGTTTTCTTTATCGCAGGAATCACTTCACAGATCGGAACTCCTCCATTCTAGGACTCCACAACAATGATAACATTGAATTGTTATCAATTCGGCGACGTCTGTGGGAACAACAATCGAAGACCA
The DNA here is from genome assembly GCA_038382905.1 of Daphne laureola. Taxonomy (NCBI): domain Eukaryota; kingdom Viridiplantae; phylum Streptophyta; class Magnoliopsida; order Malvales; family Thymelaeaceae; genus Daphne; species Daphne laureola. The sequence goes on from JBBYHH010659048.1 coordinate 9,238, forward strand.
CACACGAATCTATCTTGATGAACAACGACACAATCATTATCTTATTATTGAATCGATGAATTTTTCCACCATCGTTTACTGCTTAATTGATGAATTAATAACCTTGCTCCATCACGGCTCGTTCTTTCGGGTTTGAAAGCCCTGAAAATTTTCAATCGTCATTCCATTGATGGTTTTGATTTTTTTTATAACCATCAAGCTTGTTTCTGATATATATGTTTATGCTTGTGGACTAAGTCTTTGATGACTCTTTCCATAAACTCGCGTATCTTTGATACGATTCAGGATCTTCAACCCAAATTGGCTATGCATGTTCTTCATTTTGAATTTCATGCAGGTCAGACTAAATCTACCCACCCATAATTGGTTGCAAAGGTTTTCCAATTGAAAATTCAGCAGCAAATTGCAAATCCAACCCCACTCAGAGGCATGTGCTAGTGTCTAAAATCGAAGGCAAATAATATTTATAAGCCTGACTCTTCCTCAAGTGTAAGGTTACAATTGTAGTAGGGCGAGTGAGATCGAACCCAAGAGATTTGATGACAATTAAAGATAAAACAGTTAAACACAATATTTTTAGTATTTTTATGCTTAGAACAATCAGGATATAATGAAATTGTGAACGGACCGTAATCCAATTATGCTAACAGTAACAAGCAACTAAATAAAATTCTGAAATCAAACTAGAGTTGAAAGCAACAAAACTGAATGTTTTTGTTTAATTCAATGGTAAAGGTCCCCTTGGTTGTTTAGGGTTGATGACTACTAAGTGAGATGCTTGGTTGAAAATTATGCAGTGATAGAGGAGATGGATAGTATTCAAACCCTAACTTACTAGGCTAGAGTTATCCTTTTCATTATTAACCAAACGAGTGTTTCCCGGTTGTATCAATAACGGAAGCCTTAGGGTTGCTCAAGTGAAACCTCCTAATATCATAAATTACAATTTCGGAGTAATTCTAGGATATCTAACAGTTTCTCATAGTCAGTTCAACGAATTACTCTCTCAAGTATTTCATCAAACCTAGATAGGTGTAGGGAACTAGATAGTGATTCTAACTTCCTATCCCTTCTTGAAGCTCAAGAAACGTTACTATACATGCATA
>JBBYHH010659159.1:0-10342 GCA_038382905.1 Daphne laureola
GGGGCTAAAATGCACTTTCTGATAAGTTAAAGGACTTACGGTGTAATTATCAGTAAATTACCATAACTTAGAAATTCCAGTTAAGTAATTACCATTCTATGTTTCTGTGAATATCAGATTAGGTTCTGTGTTCGGGATTATCTGCTGATAGTTGCTTTGGCGGCCTTAGTAGATTTATCGATATTTCAAGGTAAGAGGTTTAACTTTCTTAATATGCGATGCAGATTTATCTTCATGCGGATTAGGCTAGTTAAGGGCTAGTACTCGGGTCGAGGGTGGGGTCCAATGACTCTCGGGGCTAGTCACTTGGTAGGGTAATGGTATGCAGGATTTTTATATTATCGGATTATATCTATTGGTGATCGACAACGGATCAATTTCTGCTTTGATTGGATGTTTGTCACTTTGTGACTATGACGGTTTTGGGGATGTACTGTTACCACCACCCCCATCTACGCACGGCCCGGCGGGAAGCGGGCGTGGGGTCGGTGGGGGCAGCGGTAACCTAGTCCATCGAACCCTGTGAAATGCAGCTATATAGTGGGTAACTCCCATACAGGTCCCTGCAAACAACGCAGCAATAATAACCGAGCTCCGCTCGGACCAGAAATCCAGAAGGAAGCCTGCCTCCGGAAAGCACTTCCAAAACATAAACATCCATGTCACACAGATACAACAAACAACCATCATGCATCCAAAACATATATACAACACTGTATCCATAATCCTTTACAAGTACATCTTAAAGTCTACATGATATGCATGTTATACTACAGAGCATACTACTTAGCTAATAAGTCAAAACCAAATATAACCGGTTGTTGGGCCAACAAGGATCTAGCGGTATGCCCAACCAACTGCTGTTGTTGCTATACACTGTTAACAATTCACCAAAAAATTAACCATTACCAACTTTACATTTCCAACACATATATATGCTATTGATTCCCACATAACCATATAACATACTTTTCAAAGAGCTATTGTACCTGAGGTACAAAAACTATAGGCCAAGCGGGTCACTACACCACAGGCCCTGAACCTGATGCTCTTGAAAATATAAAGAGTAAGGGGGTGAGTTCCCGAAAGAACTCAGTAAGGGTGCAGGTAGAAGTAAGGGTTTTCTTCAAGCTTTGACACCTGTAATGACAATATGAGTGAGACAACATAATAAATATACATACATACATATCATAAACATAATGCACTCCAATAACATTCATACATTCTGTACCACTTCTCTATCACTCAATCCAACCCACACCACATCACGATGGCCCCCTGTGATACTGGGATGGTACCATAGGAGTATCCTACACATCTCTCATAACGCTCGGTACCGGCAAGGGCCTAGGAACCTTAACCGTCGTCCATCAATCCTGGAGGGTTCGTGATCATGTAGACTCATGGAAACAGTCCCATCATGCTCATGGAGACGCACAGAAATCATACCATCATCATTATCCTCGTGCTTGTGAAGACACACGGGAAACCATAGCATCATAACCATAACCGTGTCGCAAAATACTGGGTTCGGTGGTCGTCTAGACCCACGGAACCGTGACATGTTGTGTCACCTCCCAGTTAGCTCAGGTCACAAAGAATCATGAATCGTGACACTCTGATAAGCAATCATCTGGTTCAGCAGTAAACCAACTGTTATTCAAAATGTTTCTAACTTCATAGGCATGTTTAATAAGCTACAATAAATTCACTCATGCACTAAAACCCAGATTTCCCCTCATAATTTATCGGTTTTCAAAAATAGCCAAACTTTCCAATCCTTTGATAACTCTACCTTACGCTATGATTCGCAACTTGTTCCAAGCATTAATGTTGCTTAGAACCATCATATAAACCCATTCAAACCACCAATTCAACAAAAAAATGCCACTTAAATTCTACACCAAAATTCACATGGTTTTGCCTTAGCACATAGATTCGAGCATAATTGACCTTCAATCCAATGATCAATGTTGTTCTAAAGACTCTCAATTACACTAATTTAATCTCAATTGAAAAATCCCCTAATTTTCATACATCACCAATAATGAACCCTAGGTTCAATTCTTCAATAATTGATGATTTCTTGAAGGAAAGCTTACTAACACCTCAAATACAACTTTACCTCACTAACTTTTGAAGCAATTTATAAAGAAATCGCATGCCCAAGAAGCTCCTACAAATCGGTCATCACCAAGAAAGAGGAGAAGAGAGGTTGCTTCATGTGCTAATTCAATTCTAGGTTGATTCTTTTATAAAATTAACTTCACCACTTAATTTGGTAACTAATTTGGTAAGAATTGGTGTGGCTTACGGAGCAACAGAAGTGAAGAAGAAGACGATGGTGCTGCCCTGAGCTTGCTGCCGAAACTGGTGCTGAGAGAAAATAAGGTAAGTGTTCTATTTTTAGCTTTTATTTACTTACTCTCTTTATGCAAAAATACTTAATAAATATTAACTTCTGTTTCCCTTTTATTGTTTTTAATTTTCGGTAACCAGCCCAACACCCAGCCGAAACTTTCTTCTTCTTTTTTTTTTTTAACTAGCTAACTGCCAAGCACAACAATAACATATCCCTTTTTTTTCTTTTGCTGTTTTTCTCGTTAACATGGCCAGCACACCCTCAGCCATTCCTTTCTTTCTTTTTTTTTTCAATTTCGTTAACTTGCCCTGACCATTACCAACCGATTCTCCTTCTTTTTCTTATTTAAATAACATATACTCATTTAACAAATAATACATCATCATCCACCTCATTTTCTCTTCCAATCCCAATCCAACAGTTATACTCCAGTAATAATTATTCCCATAAAATATTCTAACATTAATTCATCTTCAACAAACGAATTATCAATACCCTTATGGAGTATTTCTGTCCAACTTTTCGAAATGGTCATTTTTTCTCTGAAATGAAATTTGAGAAAATGGTTCGGAACACATCTAGTATCCTCAAAATACTTCATGCCATAAAAATGAGCATTAATTGAAGTCCGTAAATATGGGAATTAACAGTCGTACATACCTGGTATGTTGAATTCCAAGTTTCATTGGAAGGAGAATCTGACCGCCGGGTACATAACGTCGGAAAATCATCACCCGCCCGCGGTGGCTGTAACATGTTGAGTTGTGAGTAGTTCATTAATCTCCTAGGGTTTGTTTGCTATGAGTGATTCTATGTATTTTCATGCATGAGTAACATCCGATTTTGATCCTTGATCTTCATTGTTATGAGAATTGATTGCATAGAGAGATTTATGTAAATCACTTTGCTAGGTGTTCGATGAAATTACCGAGAGAAATTAATGGAATGCTACTTTAAAAAAGATCAACTGATTAATTGTCAAGAGGTTAGAGATAGCTTTTAGAGGTTAATTGGTGAGTGATTAGGGGATATTAAGCCTAGAAGTATGGATTAAGTCACGAGAGTGATTAATTGAACCTTCTAGAAGGATTGCAGTAGTTTCCTAGAGATAGGGACGATTCTTCCCGCCTAAGACACCTCAGATAAATGCATGAGAAACATAGAAGAACTCTATTGTAGAAAATGAACCCTAGGAGATGTTTTCTTTATTAAGTTATCATCATCATAGTTGTTGCTTGTTTGACAAGTTACTATTAATGTTAGTTAATTGATGTCCATTTTAGAATTCTTACCAAAACATCATTTCAACTATCAATCATCATCCTTATTGTTTGCGTGAGAGTCTCATCTTGCATTAGTAACTTAGTACACATTCGTTTCACACACTTTCCCTTGGGTTCTCCACCCTTACTCATTAGCCACGTATTACACGTGATTCTTGCGCTTGGGGCTAGATAAAGGGTTTTATAAATGTAAAACTTGACTGAAATGAGCTAAAAAGAAGACACCCTTTACACCACAATAAGTTTTTGACTCTGTTCCCCGGGAGAGTGTTTGTGTTTTTTATGTGTATTTTGTTTTCTTTTGTTTAGATTTTATCTTGATTTAACATTTCCATATGTTTGTCGTGTTTTTTGTGAGTGGTAGGTACCTCATACTTTCTCATTCTACTTCTTTCTATAGAGGGTGTTCATAACCAAGCACCTATCATGAAAAAGCTCTGTTTATCGGATGTTTTTGCTTCACAATTCAAAGACAATGATCAACGTTTGGTGAAGCCAGTGGCTGTCCAAGATGATTATTCAATTCCCGGTCATGTTCTAGGTACTTGGAGAGACATTCCTTCTCAGGAGTTCACAAGGAGGACCCACCTTGGTACGCTGATTTTGCCAATTTCTTGGTGGGAAAAGTTCTTCTTCACGGTATTACAAGGTAACCAAGGAGAAAATTCAAGTCGAATTTGAAGCATTATTATTGGGAAGATCCCTATTTATTCAAGATGTGCTCGATAAGGTATTGAGAAGATGTGTCACAAGAGAAGAAGGTTTGGAGATATTAAAGCAATGTCATGCTACGGAATGCGGAGACCATCATGGCTCGGGTAAGACGGTTTACAAAGTCAACCAAGCGGGATTCTATTGGCCTTCGATAGTTAAAGATACTTATTCCTTGGTTTATTTATGTGATCGGTGTCAAAGGATGGGTGGTATCTCGAAGAGGAATGAAATACCTTTAAAGACAATTCAAGAGATTGAAATATTTGATGCTTGGGGTATAGACTTCAAGGGATCTTTCCCACCTTCCAATGGAAATCAATACATCCTACTTGCGGTGGATTATGTATCAAACCGGGTGGAGGCAATTGCTACTCTGAATTATGACGCAAAGACGGTCTTGAAATTCTTGCATAAAAACATCTTCTCATGTTATGGTGTTCTGAGAACTTTGATAAGTGATGGGGGCAGCCACTTCATCAACAAGTTAATGCAAAGGACCTTGTCAAAATAGAGTTGTACACAAGATTTCCCTTGCCTACCATCCTCAAACTAATGTGCAATGTGCAAGCGAAAATCTCCAACCGGGAGACAAAAAACATTCTTGAGAAGATGGTAAATCCTAATCGAAAGGATTGGTCACAGTGGTTAGATGAAGCTTTATGGGCGTACCAGACAACATATAAGACACCGTTGGATATGTCCCAATTCTAGTTACTTTTTGGGAAACCATGTCATCTTTCGATGGAACTTGAATTCAAATCTCATTGGGCAATAAAAAATCTCAACTATGATCTAAAAGGATCTAGAGAAAAGAGGATGATTCAGTTGAATGAGCTTGAAGAGCTCCGTCTAAACGCTTATGATAATGCCCTCATTTATAAGGATAAAACAAGAAAGTGGCATGACAACAAAATTTTGAGGAAAGACTTTTGCCCCGGTGAAAAAGTGTTTCTATACAACTCCAGACTCAATCTTTTCCTGGGCAAGATGAAGTCTAGATCATCGGGACCATTCCAATTCATACAAGTTTTCCCTCATAGTGCGGTGGAATTATTGAATGCGAAGGATAACTCCACCTTCAACGCTAATGGTCAGTGATTGAAGCACTACTTTGGGGAGCACCATCTAAAAATTAGATACATGGAGCTTTTGAAGTCCTAAAAATTGAGTGACGATAATCCATGCCGAGCCAAGGGCTTCAAACGTGGTGCTTCTTGGGAGGCAACCCAAGTGAATCTCAATATCTTTTCTCTTACACTTTCTCTTAGTTTCTTTGATTTTGTTAATCTTAATAAAACTTGGTGCATTATTGATCTTTGTGTTAGAAATGGCAGGAGTTCACCCATCGTTCAGGTCAAAAAGTGTTGTGGACACTTTAGAGGAAGTTCAACCAATTACAATATAAAAATGGTGAGTTTCGGGATGAAGGGCGCGACCTTCATGTGCGCGACCCTACCCAGGCGCCGAGATACTTGCGCGGGGGTCCTGAAGCTTTGGGGCTTTACACGATGGTAACCCTCGTGCCGTTATGTGAAGGCTCGCGTGACTTGAACGGCGCGACCCTTGGTACGTGACCTAGTGTTACCTCACGCGAGGGTCCTAGACAACGCGACCCTTGTACGCATGACCCTTCATTCAACACGGTGCGACCCACCTTGCACGACCCTCAAGCCCCTATTTAAGGGGTGGACCAGTGCCTCTTCTCCAATACTTCACCAACTTTTTCTTCAAACAACAACTACACCATCGCGACTCACCATCGCGTCGAGCTTCAAGTTTTCTCTCATCCTACACTCAATCTTCAATTTTCTTGCATCAATTCTCTCTCAATCTTTCCCTTTTCATCAATCTACATCAATGACTAAGGTAATCATCTTCAACACCCTCTAATTTCTCACTTTGATCCATGAATTCAAAATTGGGGTATGAACCTTAGAAATTGGGTATTTCTGATTTTGGTCTTGATGCATGATTGTATGATGAAATTGATGCTTGATTATGCTTATTCATCGATGATAGAACATGTTTGTATGAACACATTTTCGATTAAAACAAGTTTGTAAAATTTTATTGTTAGGCTCATAGTGAATTTCGCCATTCATGAAAAACTGACGTTTGATGTGTTCTTGCATGATTTCTTGCCCTCAATGTTGTTAATTGTGATCCAATATGCTAGGTTGATGATATTGAAGCTTGTTGAAACATTACATGAACAATGTAGCATAATGGTAGTGATTAAAAAGAAGGCAAACAAATCATGCATGAATTCTCCCTTATGGTCGATTATATATTGTGTTCCATTACCAGCATGTGCTAAAATAGTGTTTATCATTAATGTTCATTGCTGCTCATTCTACTCTTGATACTCATATGATCATAATGTGAATTCAAAATGCTCAATCTGAAGATTTTAGATCTTTTAGATTCTCATTTAATATTAATATTTATACATACACACGATTTCATGATGGATTAAAGGCATGATATCTCTCAAAATTATCATGCTCATATCTACAAGAATATGTAAGAGAAGGTAGAATATACAAAATTACAAAAAGGGCCGAAATACTATGTACCTTTCACCCTTGGAAAACCACTTACGGGGTACTTTATTCCTTGTACCAAAACGTAAGCTCCTTCCTCGCTTGATCTTGATGAACTGCCTCTTTGATTCCTTCTGTCACCACCCCTCAGTAGAAGTGGTGCGGAGCAGGGAGGGGATGATGTCGGACAAGGCCACATTGTGGTGGGGAATCCATAACCCGGTCCCGTAATACCTGAAACATGCACTTTGAAACGATCGCAGACATACAAGAATCGCATAGTCACAAATCATAAAGTTGAGCTCCGCTCAACACCAGATACACCAGAAATGAGCCTTTACCCCACTGCACTGGGCAAGAACTCCCCGAGTAAAGTAAACATACCCAGAAGTCAGAAAGCAACAGAACACAAGAACAAGTCTCAAAATGATTTCTAAACTAGATGTACATATGCATACTACGCCTACAGAGCCCTGAACTTGATGATGTGGAATACATACTAGGCTCGAGTGGTCGGGATCGGCATGAACACCAACGATCACCTTGAGGTGCTGCTGCCACTGCTAAACATGAACAAAGGAGTTAACTGTTAGTCATTTCATATATACTCATCCAAAGTACTCAAATGCGAAATCACAGACTCTATCGGGGTCACCCCCGTCACAGAAACGTAAAATGCATCTAGGAGATATGTGTACCACTTGAACAAAATCACCGAACAACTAGACAGAGCTATTCCGCAGGTCGTGTAGCAGAAGCCCCTGAAAAAGATAATCATAAAGGGGGTGAGTCCTTGAGAAGAACTCAGTAAGGACTTAGGTAAGGGTAATGGTTTAAAGGGCGGAGCTGCATAACGAGGTTAGCATGCACAGTATGCAATATACTAAACAGTTCATACAACCTATAAATCATATGAATCATGATATGCATCAAATGCAAAATGCACATAACTTCTTCATCACGTAGGACAGAAACACATACAACGGCCCCCTGCGGACGAAGCCCACAAAAACACACGGGGTTCACACAAAACAGACGCATGGTACCAGCGAGGGGCCTAGGTTCCCCATAACCGTCGTAACCACTACATTGATCATAATTTGAGCAATGCGCATAACTTCATCATCTTACAGATGGATCAATTTGATCACAAGTGATCACAGAACTTCACAATCTGGGAGTTGTATGTCCCAAACTTAAAAACCTGCATACCATTAATCTTACCATGTAACTAGTCCCGGGGGTCACCAGGCCCCACCCTCAGCCCGAGACTAGATTAAACTAACTCAATATGCATGCATCCCATAATGCATATTAAAGAGAGTTTAACCCTTACTTGATAAATCTCAAACTTCTAATAGCAACCCGAGGTAATCACACTTTCCACTGAAATTCCGGCAGAATCTCGATTGTTTTCCCACGATCCCCGGTAGCCAAAGATGGCACTAGGCATCCACATAAAAAAAGGCATTGAATACTCAATCCAATGTTCAACATTCAACGCAAAATGAAGTTCTACTTCATATTCATCAATTCGGCCAAACTATGTAAAGTGAGGCCAACCAAATTGAATGTTTCCAAATATCCATTTATCCTCAAATAAGCTCAATTTCACCTCATTTGTTATAATCAATCAACCAACACTAAACCCTTATGCCAAAGCCCTATTTTCGGCCAACTTTGGAAAATAAACCAAGAGAGCTTCCTATAAAAATCAAACCACAATTTAGGAGCCCTAAAAACAATCTTAATCCAACTCAAATCTATAATTTAACAAAGAACATCAACATTGAATCATCCTTCATAAATTTGGCCAAACAAGGCCAAACATACCAAGAGAGATTTCTTCACAAATTCAACCAATTAAAAGCTCAATAACACAAATCTAATTCCACTTAAATCCACAATTCATCAAAGCATACAAATGTAATTCATCAACACTCAAATTCGGCCCACTTCCAATTCGGCCAACCATGAGTCCAAGCAAGAAATGTGTTCCTAACAATTCAGAAAACACTTTGGAAACTCATTTCAATCTCAATCCAAACATTGATCATAAACCAAAAACCCTAGCTTTTCCCACTTCAACAATTTCGGCCAAAAAGAAGAAACATGGTTGAAGAACTTACTATCACTTAAAAATAAGCTTAGATTCAAGCTTACCTTAAGCAATATTGATGATCTTTATCAAGAACCTTTGCCCAAAATGAAGCTTCAAATTCGGCCTAAGAGAGAGAGAAGGATAAAACTCATAAACCTTCAATAACTTAATTCCACCATGAATCTCTCATGAAAATAAGCTTACCTTCTTGGTTCCTTGAGTAAACTTTAAGATTTACGGAAGAAATGAGCAAACTTGCTTGAACAAGAGATTAAGAAATTGGCAATGAGGAAGAAGAAAGAAGAATAACTTTTTATGAAAAATGTATTTCTCTCACTTATCCTTTCTTATTTATCCCTTATTATTACTAACTCACCATTTCTTTTCCTTTTCTTTCTATTTAATTCACAAAATCACAAACAAATTCCCCTCTTTTTTACTCCATAATTATTCACCACCACACTTTAAATAATATGATATTTCTACTTCACCATTTGTTTGACATGTGTATTTCACTTATATTATTTTATGATGCATTATACTTACACCATAAAATAATATACCTTATCAAAACTTAAACCCAAAATATCTCCTTTTATCCTCCCACTTTGGCGCCAACATGTCTTCCCATTTAATACTCATTTTTCCTCCAATTTTCTAAAATGAACATTTTGCCCCTGAAATTGAAATTTGGCAAAATGGGTCGGGACTCACGTACCAATATCAAAATATGAAATCTAATGGAAATGGATCTCAACCAGATTCCTGAGACATGGGAATTACCAGAAACCGTGTCCCGCATGTTTGAAATAGAATCCCAGTGATAGCGAAATCCGACCATCGGGCAGACGATACAAGAAAATCACTATCCGCCCGTGATGACTGTAATATTGTCCCCCCATTAGAACTCTTGGCACTCCAAGAGTGCCTTCAAATGATGAAACTCATCAGGGTATCTATCCATCAAGTCCTTCTCGGTCTCCCAAGTTACCTGCCGGTCTGAATGATATGACCACTAAACCTTAACCATCGGGATCAACTTGTTACGGAGTTTTCGAGTGTCCCTGTCCAAGAAGGTGATAGGTATCTCCTGATAAGACAAGTCTGGCTCCAACTGAACCTCTTCCACAGGAATAGTCTGAATCAAATCCAGAATGCACTTCTTGTGTCACCACCGTCCCCGTGTCCCGGTATTGGCGGAAGCGTCTGATGATTGGACTGGGCGGCGGTCGGTGATGCGGAACACTTAAACCGTTTTTTCATTTTCCCAAAAACCCGACTTTTAAAAACTTTCTTAAGTCGTTGATATTTCTAACGTGTTTGCAAGTTTTAGGTC
>JBBYHH010659380.1:0-10340 GCA_038382905.1 Daphne laureola
CTGAAAGCAACAGAATTATACAATAATCATGATGCTTTCTACCTACACGTGCATATGCAGTCTACCACTACAGAGCCCATAACAACCAAAATGGAATACCTAGTAGTCCAAAATGATCGATTCTACAAGACTCTTGCGGTCACTACCAGGTACTGCTGTTGTTGAACACAAACAGAGTCACCGTTAGTCGTATCATACATGTCCACTCATAAGTTCAGATATCTAATATCTGCCTCAATCGAGACTACCCGTCTTATCTAAAATAAAGCAGCAACTTCTATAACAAACTACGTGTACCTCTAAGATACAAAAGCGCTGACCCCTACACGGAGCTACTCCGCGGGTTATGGATCAATAGCTCCTGAAATGATAAGAGTAAGAGGGTGAGTCCTCGAGAGGTACTTAGTAAGGGTTTAGGTAAGGGCAAGGGTTTTTATTTGAAAACACCTGCATAAAATGTTAGCGTTCCATGAACTAACAATATATACAATCCTAGATGTAACATGGATAATGATATGCACAATGGTAATAACTCCCGGCACCTCACAACAACGCATCGGTTAACATAAATAAATAAGCATATAAAGTACATAAATAAACAACTCCTGGTAACCCCGAGCGGTTCTAAGCATCACATTGGTCAATATCGAAACCATAACACCCGGCGGCTCTAAGCATCACACCGGTCCCTAGCGGCTCTAAGCATAACACCAGTCTTCATCAGAACAGTAACCATAACACACGGTGGCTCTAAGCATCGCACTGGTAAATCTCAAAATAGTAACCCCCGGTGGCTCTAAGCATCGCGCTGGTAAATCTCGGAACAGTAACCCGAGGCGGCTCTCAGCATCACACCGGCCATCGAACACAATACAATAAATAAAGAATACAAATAATATAAAACCACCAGTCAGATCATCTAATGATCCCGAGACAGATCATCCTACAATCACGAGGCTAATCATCTAATGATAAATTACTTACCTGTCGTTCCTAAAATAGCTCAGCGCGCTTAAAACCTGCACGCTCTTAATCTTAGCATGGAACTAGCCCCCAGCATTGCGGCCTCACCTTGACTCGGGTACTAATCTCATCTCACCTAATATACATAAAAAGTAACTTTAAATGCATATTAAGGAAGTTGAACCCATACCTTAAAACAATTTCTCTCCAGCAACAAACGAGGAAATTCTAAATTTCCTACCAAAATTCCTGTAGCACTTCCTCTGAATTTTCTGCAATGCACAGGTAACCCAGAAGAAGCTTAACAACCAGAAGATAAGGAATTCAGATTCTAAATCTTTTTCCTAAATAACAACACAACCTTATAGTTTTCCAAAAAGTATGATTTAGCCCAATTTCTAAAAGAGAGCTAAAAACACTCAAAGTGTCTCTAACTTCACCCTTTACTTTATTTTTCCACTTAATTCCAAACAACACCCAAACTTTTCCACAAGTTACAGTTTGGCCCTAAATTTTCCAAAAGTGACAAAATCTTCCAAGACTCCAAATTATCTCACTTTACTCCACAATTCAATAATTAATTCAAAACACCAAATAATTCCCAACACCCCTCAACTTTTGGCCAATATGCAAAAATGGCTCTAGAAGTCTTTCTTCAAACTTCAACCATCATTTTTAGGTGTTCTAAACTCCATTAATCCAACTTTAATCCATACTTTCCACAAATAATATCAACTTGATATTCATCCATCAAATTCGGCCAATTGCTCATTTCACCCTAGAAGTTTTCTTTAACCTCCAATAACATCCCACATGCTTAAAAACATCAATTAAACAACATGGAATAACCCTTAATCCAAGGTAGCAACAATTTCCATTATTTTCCAAATTTAGACAATAATTTGACCATGCATAGTACTCTATGTTCCATGATGTTTCTCAACTAATCTCAAGCATTAAAGTTGCTCAACAACAACCCAAGAACACAATTTAATGAACACTTCAACTTAAATCAACACTTTAATGCTCCACCTAAAATTTCTGCCCTTAAAGCACAACTCGTTAATCCTTAATGATTTGAACATAACTCCAAGTATTAAAGTTCGTTTTCCCCCAACATTGGCTCAACAACAGCCAAAACCCTAACTCTTTAATTCTTCAATTCTTGATGGAATTGTGTAGTAAAGCTTAATAACACTTCAATACAACCTCAAATTAATGCTTACCTTAAGTAAACTTGGAAGGAATCAAGCTAGAGATTTTCCAAAATATCACCTAGCAATTCGGCCATGAGAGAAAGAGAAGAAATGAGTGAATTTCAATCATCAATCTTCCTTAAATCACGAACCTTACATGAATCTAAGCTCACCTTTCAATTCTTGAAGGATTTGGAGAAGAATTGATGAAGAAATTTGAAGAACTCCCTTAGAAGAAGATGAGAGAAATCGGCGCCTTGAGAGAGAGAAGAGAGAGAAGTGTTTTTGGTAGAAATGAAATATTCCTCAACACTTAAGCATTTTAAAGTCAGTTTTCCAATTCCCGCACTTTTTATGACTCTCGTCTCAAAACGTCCCGTAATATAATTCCTTAATCATATTACAAAACATTACATCTTAATCATCTCCATTAATTTTCCATTTTCAATAATTAACCAAAATTGACCATTTTACCCCCAAACTTGAAAATTGGTAAAATGACCCGGAACTCACGTACTAACTTCAAACTGTGAAATTTCATGGAAATGGACCTCAATTACATCCCAGGACTTACGAATAACCATTTAACATGTCATGTTCATCAATTACACAAAATCCTGGTTTTACCAGAATTTAACCATCGGGCAACCTTTGTCAGAAAATCTCTGTTCACCCGTGATGACTGTAACAGGCTTTGCCCGTCCAAACACCCCTTAGAAGTATATACTTAGACTAACCTATGTTCTAATACCTATTTCCATAACCTGGCTCTGATACCAAGTTGTCACCCCCTCGATCTGCGAAAGCAACGGAGCGGGGGTTGATGTCAGAACAGAGGCTACTTCGGTGCAGCAGATCTCATAACCTGGCCCAACATTACTTAAATCAAAGCCTCCCAACACTGAAGCAAAATATGCACAACACTTATGTAAATAACCACAATCGATTCGGGCATAAAAACCTGTCTTAGGCAACATTATAAGTATGCCCATACTTATTCATAACTTATACTAGGCATCAAGGAAACATGGACTAGGTAAATTTATCACTTAGATATAATAACCATAATTTCCAAATCATGCAAGCGATTAATTAATCATACAAGTCTCATATTTTTTGTGATCCATACTACAAGCACATATGCATCTACACTACAGAGCCCGATACACTTGACCACCTTCAGGTCACTGCTGCTACTGCTAACACAAACAAAAGAATTACCCGTCAGTAATTTCTTAAGTGTTCATCCATAAATCTCAAGCAGAAACATCTCAATCGAGATCACCCCCGCATAGAACAGAAATTACATCTAGGAGCTATATGTACCTGAACACACACATATAACAGAAAACCTTACGGAACCATTTCGTAGGTTGCTCATCAGAAGCTCCTGAAAAATCATAACCATAAGAGGGTGAGTCCTCGAAAGAACTCAGTAAGGTTTTAAGTAAGGGTCATGGTTTTTATTTTTAAAAACAACCTTCAAGAAAAAAGGTTAGTAAACCTGCATAAGAGGGTTACCATACCATGTTCTAACATTTATATACAACCTAATATCACATGATTTATGATATGCATAAAATGATATGATATGAAAATACAGACGTCCCATCGGACAAAAATATATAACCTCTCATCCCCTCGGACGGAAACAAATAACCTCTCATCCCATCGGACGGAAACAGATAACCTCTCATCTCATCGGATGATAACATATACATATACATAAACACATACACAATCGATGACCCTTGTTGGCTAATGCTCAACCTAACGGGGTTCCCACATACAGAACATTCGCATGGTATAGGCGAGGGGCCTAGCTTCCCCATAACCGTCATAAGGTCAATCAATGACCGATGCACTCTAGCATCACAGAATCACAAAATTGGTCAACTAGTGACCGATGCACTCTAGCATCACAGAATTGATCATCAAGATCAATACACAACAGAATCATATAAAAACCCAGAATTTGGTTCTTCTGAATTAAAACATGCACACCATTAACCTTACTATGTTAGTAGTCTTGGGAGTCACCGGGCCCCACCCTCGGCCCGAGGACTAGCCTAAACTAACCCAATATGCACGAAGGCGTCCCAAAATGCATATTAAGAGAAAGTTGAACCCTTACCTGACACATCGCAGAATTGTTGTACTTTCCCGAAGGCAACCCGATCGACCCGAAAATCCAGCAGTATTCCGGCTGTATTTCCACAGCCCAACCACAGAACATACAGCTGAACAACCACACAACAACCATAAATACAATTCTTAATCCATTGATCAAAGTTCATCATAGAAAGAAGCTTAACTTAAACTTCACTAAAATCAGCCATGTGATGTAAAAGATGACCAACTGGGTACAATGCTACCATGCATACTTATAACAATTTAGAAATTCAAATCCCATCTCAGAATTATGAACCATCATCAAATTCCACTTCACACTGTTTTTCCAAAAGAGAAATTCGGCCCAAATCCCATAAAAGTGACCAACCAACTAAAATGCTACCATGCATTCACATGACAATTCAGATGCTCTTATTCAACTCATTTCCAATTCTAATCCAACATTCATTACAAAATTCCAACCTTAATTCCTTTACAATAAAATAGGCCAACTCATGAAAATTTGACCGACCTCAGAAAATGTCACCAACTTCTCACTTAACTTCAAAGGGGGATTAATTACACTTTATTTGTCACCAATTACCAACAAACACCCGATCTTTTCCAAAATGTGCATTTCAGCCTAAAACTTCAAAAAGTGACAAAGTATTTCCTTAACATCAATTTAGCTCACTTTCACCCAAATTTATCGTTTAACCATAAGCAACATCACTAATCCTTCAAAATTCCACACTTTCTCAAAGAACACCAAACTTTCCTTCCTTAGGAAATTTCGGCCAAACTTTGAAAATTACCTAAGAAAGTTTTCATTCAAACTTTTAACCAATATTCTAAGTGTTCAAAACTTCATTAATCCATCATTAATTCATATTTTTAACAAGAAACACCATCTTTATTCTTTCTTGCTAAATTTCGGCCAACTTTGAAAACATGCCAAGAGGATTTTTTCTCAACAATTCAATATTGAATTTAGGATCTTTAAGCATCATTAAATCCACCCAAATCCATAATTAACAAAGAGCACCTAACCTTTCATCACTTGTACAATTCGACCCTAAAGTGAAAATTCACCCAAGGAGTTTTGTTCCAACTTTAAACCACATTTTAGGAGCTCATTAGCATCCTTAATTCAATACAATTCAACACCTAACAATGAATCATCAACACATTGTGTCACCAGCACCTCCCGACCCGAATCGCGTAAGGCGGAAGCGTGATCAAAAAATATTTGGCGGGCGGTGGAGGTGATGTCGATACTAAACCTACTTAAGGTTTTGCAGATCCAAAACCCGGCCCTTCAATTTTTTTCTACTTAGTTTATTAAACTTCGTTGCATAGTTCTAATTTAATAGCGCATTATAAGTTTTAATGACTTTCTAATTACATCCTAAACCTGCA
Source organism: Daphne laureola (assembly GCA_038382905.1). Classification (NCBI taxonomy): domain Eukaryota; kingdom Viridiplantae; phylum Streptophyta; class Magnoliopsida; order Malvales; family Thymelaeaceae; genus Daphne; species Daphne laureola. Next base: position 5,691 of record JBBYHH010659380.1, read on the forward strand.
CACGAAACATGTTAGCAGTTTACTAAAAATCATGCAATATTACAGCATTTAAATAGTTGAGTTCCCCTCAACACCTGATACACCAGAAAAGAGTCCTTCCCATTTCACTGGGCAAGTACTCCCCGAGAAAATAAAAATATACAACTCACTATAGCAATAATAATAATGCTATCTAATTACATATGCATGCTACATCTACAGAGCCCGAATTAAGCCATATAGAATATACTCACTTGTAATTAACTTGTAATTTCACTCAATTATCACTTAAGCATTGTTTAATCATTATTTATGATTAATTACACAAATAGTCACTGAACTTTGTCAAAAGGTACATTTTAGCCCAAATTGCATAAAGTGCTCATTTTCACTTTAAATTCTTCCAACTTTTGCACTCATATTTTAAGAAGTTTACTTTTACTTCTTTTACGCATATTTACACATATAGTCCTCATACGTTATCCAAATTTTCAATTTAGCTTCAATCTTATGGAAAGTGACCAAAGTCACTCCAAACTTCATCAATTTTTATACTTAGCCTCAATTATGCTGATTTTCACTTAATCATGACAATTAGTCAACCGTTGGACTAAAAGTCAAATAGTTGACCAAAAGTCAACCATGTTAACCATCTTGGTCAAACTAAGCTATAAGTGATTAAATGACTTGTAAATTTACCAGATTGCCACTTAAGCTTAACTTAACTGTAATTTATGCTTAATTATACCTTTAGTCCTTCATCTTTCTCCAGATTTGCAATTGATCCAAAATTGCATAACTCATCCGTTTTAACTTCTTTTTCAATTATTACATAATTTTTTCCAAGATTTGCACTTTGACCAATATTTTCATAAAAACACAAACTTACCCAAAAATTGTCAATTTTTCACTTTAACTTTAAATGAGCTTAATTTCACTTACTTTGTCACTAATTACTAACTTACACCAACTTTTCCAAAATTCTCCATTTTGGACCCAAATTTTTAAAAAGTGACAAAAGTTTCCTTAATTACCAACTTAGCTCATTTCCAGCCAAATTTCTTCATTAATCTTCAAAACTCTAACTTTTCATACTTAGTCATTTTCGGCCCCAACTTCAACTTTTTACCAAAATCATTTTTCCTCAACAACTTTTTACTAAACTTTTCCAAAGTTTCAAACATACTAATTCCAACTTATTTCCTTGATTTCTTCCAACAAAATCATACTTAGAATTTCACCATAAGTTTCGGCCATACACCATTTTTCCACCAAATCATTTCTTTAACTTCCTACTTTAACAATCATGCTTTATATCATCCAAATAACAACATATAACTTCATTTCCACCAAGAACATCAACAATACCAAATTCGGCCAAACCCTAAACTTTTCATCCATGATGATTTCACCATAATTCCAAGTATTAAACATGTTCAAAAATCATCCAAGAACACATATTCATACTTATTTCCACTCAAATCCAATTTCTTCACATAAACCCTAAATTCGGCCTTATTCACAACTTCCACTTCCAAAATGATTCAAGTATAATTCCAAGTATTAATCATGCTCCAAATTCACCCAAGAACATGAATAAAGCATAAAATTAAATTTCCAACATACTTTGAATCATGAACACCAAACTCACCAACTTCAAAAATTCACCAAATCATCCAATCCTCAAGGAAACATGTTGCAAAACTTCATATCACTCCAAAATAACCTCTTAATCATGTTTACCTTGGAAAATCTTGAATAATTCCTTGTAGTGATTTTTCCAAAAATCCACTTGGTAATTTCAGCCTCAACTAGAAAAGTAGAGAAGATGAGCTCAATAATTCCAACACTTAGTTTCATCTTGAAACCACCATTTAAAAAGATCACCTTGAGATTTTCTTGAAGAAATTCTTGAACACTTTTGTCCAAGAACTCCCAATGATTTTGGCGTAGAGGAAACAATGGAGAGATAATTATTTTCAAGCTTCCAAACTTGATGAAATTTTGATATAACCTTGGATATGAATTTACCTTTCTAGAACTTGAAGGTTTGAAGAAGATTGATGATGAAAATTCCTACCAATAGAGCTCCAAAGTTTCGGCCTTGAGAGGATAAAGGAAGAGATGAGTTGTTTCCTAACTTTCAAGCTTAGTTTCAAGAACAAATACTGATGAAAACATGCTTACCACTTGATTCTTGAAGCTAGATGAAGGTAGGATGGATTTTACTCAAGATTAAGCTTGAATCTTCAAGAACAAATGGAGAGAAATGTATTTGGTAGAGAGACGGAGTGGCTGCCGATTTGTGATGAGGGAGAGGATGAATTGGTAGTTTAAAATTGGTCAAGGGACAAAGATCCTTAATTTAGTCCCATGTAAATAAAGTAATAGCCTATATGTTCCCTACCTCATAAAATATTAGCTACCAACACAAAATCTCCCAACCACCTCCATTAAAACCATCCATGACCCTTAATTGGGATTAGTGGGCATTTTTGTCCAATTTTCCAAAATGTTCATTTTTCCATTCGAAACCAAATTTTGCTAAAATGGCCCGGGACTCATGTTCCATTTAAAAGTATGAAATCCTATGGAATGGACCTCAAATTAATTCTTGAAACATAAGAATTATTAGAAAATGTGTTCCTACACATTTAAAATCGAGTCCCGAAAATAGTGAAATTTGACGTCCGAGTAATTTTTCTCGGAAAATTACTATTCATCAAGGGTGACTGTAACATTCTCCCCCTCTTAGGACTCTTGGTCCTCCAAGAGTATCCTCAACTTCCATGTTAGAACCATTTCTGATCATCCTTACGGAAACTTGAACCGCAACTTAAGCGAAATGAACGATTCCCGAGTCCTGTCTTCAGGAATGGGTCGTCAAATAGAAAACTTCAGATTAACTTCCAATACATAATAGCCACCGATACCTCATTGTAGTGAAGCTTGGTGCTATAGGTTGACCACCTCCATGTGGGTGAAACTAAATCTCAAACGTTCTTCTTAACCTTATCAATATAACCATGTTGGACACTTTATCATAACAATGAACCCATGTTAGTACTAGCGAGGGAATCTAAGTTCCCCATAATCTGTCGTTATATCATAAATTGGTCATAATTTGACCCAAATCACAATTAGGTTCCTAGAACCTCAGAATAACATAATATCATCGTCTTGCCAGACGAAAAACCACTCGTCTCATCAGATGGAATAAACCATACTCTCACGACGGCTCCCAATGGTCAGAACATAGCCAAACGGGGTCCCATATAACACATATGCATGGCACCAACATGGATCATATCTCTAACAGGTTCCAAACCCGGACTGTCATCGAAATAACCAATGAATATAGTGTAGATCACTATCGGATAAAATAGAGTTCAAGACTCTCGTACGATCTCACTAGGTGAGATAAATCTTAAGATATTACGTATCTTTAGACTCCGGATTTCAAAGTATCGGAATACTAACTATACCAAACTTATCTCGAAAGGTATTATATATATATGCCAACATTGGAAACCTCGAGTTACCTCAATAATTTCTGATTTTTACTTGCATGTGTGGGAGGTCACCACATTGACATTTTCCTAGTCCGAAACATGTACTTCGGAATTGCCCTTTTTGGCAACACAAGTGGTGTAGTAACTACACTTACTAACAATTCACTGACACATGTGATGTCAACTCTTGGCAAATCACTGACACGTGTAACATCACCTCTAACTTCTTCTGAACCAATAATGCACCCCTGCAAACCGGTACGGTGCAACAATGGATTCAAACATCGGACAGAATTTAGAACACTTTGTTCTTCTACGCAATTTATCCTATCTTTATCCCGAATAAATTATCCCCTCTCAAGAAAAGCCGCGGGTTCCTACTTCTTGGTGGCGTGCTCTAAAATTCTTACTTACGAATTCAAAACGGAAGAGTGGTAAACAACCAACCCTATAACCTTCAATTTCCTCGGTGTTTGAACCTTCACCAGGAAATAATCTCATTTTCACTTCTTGAGCAAGTCACAATTTCATCATTGTGATCTCGCAATCAATCTTTAGATACGGTCCAAGACCCTGATTCTCGAATTTCCCAGTACTCCATAATTTTTAATTTCAAACGCCACTGACTGAAACCTGATTCAGGTAATACGCGGAACACTTCCAGGGCGCAAAGAGATTTAGTTAGAAATCTTCCTGCAAAATTTCAGGTCCAAAGGCTTCTTGCAAGTCAAACAATTAAACTATCATGACAACCTAATGATGCGCCTTTCCGTTGACTAATTCTTTAACTATATTGACATTCTCGAACCACCGTCTATCAGGCGGGAGTGGTAGTTTAAACTACCATCCAGAGCCTCTTAGCGGCTCTCATCGTCCGAGCGCATCTTGTTGCTCACCGAGTCAATTAATGGTATTTCTACACAGCAAACACAGACAGTACCGAGTCCTAAGACTCTGGTCGGGCATCGAAACCGCCAAAAATAATTTCGGTCTCATTATCAACTCAGAATAAACTAATTTGTGTATAGTGGTAAAAACCAGGTCGAATCCCAAGGAAAATCTATGAATTAAAGTTTCTAAGTAATTAACTGAAATTTAAAGGATGGGGTTTTTGTGAAAAATTGAATGCTAAAATAATCAGCGAAAAATTAGACAAATT
>JBBYHH010659491.1:0-10339 GCA_038382905.1 Daphne laureola
AAAGTCGCCATCCTAGCTTGGTGGCTGTAACATTCTTCCCCACTGAAGACTCCTGGTCCTCCAAGAGAACCTTCAGTATTTCATATTTTTTGGGGTACCAGTTCATCATTTCCTTTTCGGTTTCCCAAGTTGTTTCCCGTTTAGAGTGGTGTAACCTTTACACTTCAACCACCGGGATCAACTTGTTCCTGTACTTCTGTATCTCTTTAACCAGTAAGGCAATTTGTATTTCTGTTATACCTGTATCACTTCTATGGATACGGTTTGAATTGAATTCAAGAATGCACTTCTTTGCTATACTCACGTGGAATGCATCATGTACAGTAGGCATATTTGGCGGCAAAGCTAGTTGGCAAGCCACTTACCAATCTGTGTCCAAACCTCACATGGCTTATATACCGCGGTGCTAACTTGCCCCATTTACCACAAATAACAGTTCTTTCTGTTGGTGCCACATTCAACCAGACTTCGTTGCCAACTTTAATTTCCAATCATGGCGCTTCTTGTTCCCATAGGGTGTATTACGATTACTCGTAATTTCCTACCGTACTTTAAATTTCCTTATCTTTTCGTTGTCTCTTTTATGACTTCGGGGCCAATTAAGTCTTGTCCGCTACTTCGGACCATCAATGGGGCATTACGTATTTTCTTCTGCATGTATCGGTCTCACTTTTCCCCCGAAGCTTAGGGCACTACTCTGTAACATATCTTTAATCATCTGAATCTTTCCTTCTGACTATTCATCGGTATGGGGGCAATACGTTGTACTTGAGTATTGTTGCATGCCCAAGTCCTATAAACATTACCATGCGGTAAACTGTGGATTCTTGTTCAATGTAGTGAAATTTAGTTCCCCGTTTATCTGTACATTCTTTCTATCATACAGTTGGGTAAGCTTCTCCAGTAGATCTGTTATCTAGATAGCAAGAATTACGTGCACACAGTCAGTCGTTCTATAATGATTTCTATAACATCATAGTGTGACCATGTTAGGCCAAACCTGTCAATAATCCATAGTGACATTACCCCATTTCCAAACAGGAATGGGTAATGTCTATAGAGTTCTTGGCAGTCCTTGTTCCTCAATCTTAGTTCTCCAATTAGCAGCATACTTAGCCATATACACGACAGTGTGCTTCTGTATACCCGAACATCAGAAGTGGAAATGCAAGTCATAAATCTCTTCTCACTTCTGAAATAAACACTCAGTATGTTATAATAGGCCTCCTTGAGAACATCACCTCAGAGGGCCATATCATCCACTATCCATTGCCATTGCAGAGAAATTCAGTGTTATTAGCTGTGGTTAACCACATCTCATAGTTTCCATTGCATCATCATTGCAGAACGTGCCGATCATCCTTACATATAGAGGGAATCGTACCAATGCCCTTTAATCATTAGAATAATTCAGCTCATATGGCACAAAATAGCATATACTTACATATCTGAACCTTTAGGTCCCACTTCCCTTTTCTATTTTTACCTTACACTGTGTCTCGGCATGAAATATCTTTCAAAACACGTTAGGTGTATTTCAATACAATAGCAGGTGACTCAATTTCAATCATAGTGTCAACCTGGGCAATATTCATACCGCACTTGCAGATTACTTCCGACTTCTCAACAGTCAGAATAGCAGGACATCATTAGCAATTCTCTCGATATAATAGTAGTGCAACAGATCTATCTCATGAAAGTTACATAGGTGTGATAGCTCATGCGCTGCAGATGTCTCATGAGAGACATTCTTATACTGTTACATTCTCTTGAATAGTTGCATTAATTGATATCTCTAGATCCACCAGACGGAGATCCGTACATATACTTTACGCCTCATGGCAGAAACCGTGTACATATCTTCACGTCCTTCTGGACGGAATCCATACTCATACTTCCACGTCTCATCGGATAGAAGTTCATACTATAATCATTTCCATCCCATTACCATTTACATAACCATAACTGTTCCATAACCATGCACAATTCATTATCATATCATTTACTATGGACCAATGTCAGACAGAATAGAGTTCAAACTCCCAGATGGTCCCACTATACAGAACATAACTCAACAATCAGCAGTTAGTAATCAATAGTCAATAATCAGTCTTCAATAGTCAATAATCAACAATTGAGTACTTCAATGCCCTGATCATAATCATATATGGAGAACGTATCTCAACATATACATCACTGCTTCGCATTTTACCTTTGGTTTATGCAGTACAATAATTGCCCTTTTCGGCAATATAAAAGGTGCAGTTATTACAATTACTGTCAACTATAAGCATATGTGATGTCACTCTTTGACAATCCATTAACATATACCTACATTACCATTCCCTCATCTCATTGGGAGGGTAAACCTTTAACCGTGATTAGCAATTACATTCCCATCATCCCGCAACCAGGATAAAGGATCCACCAATCATATATCATACTAGTGCAACGACGGATCCAAACATTAAACTGAGTCAGAACATCATGTAAGTGTACCGCAGGGTGGTACTGATACAGAACATACTGTTAGGACCATTTTGTGACTAACAAAACTCTGGAATGAAGCATCACATTCTATTCCCAGAGTGGACCGTACATATGATCTATCTCACAATCGGACGGAGCTGTCGTAACATATTACAGAACTATTTTCTCAGTAGTAGTCATCAATTTCCAGAATATGGGATTATCTTCCCTCTATACTGTGTAATCGGATTTAGCTCCAGTTAACACATCTTTTCTTTTGTTCCTGTAAAATTTTAGTTTCAATGGCTTTCTGTAAGTTAACTCAATCAATTAACACATTCCGTAAGGCTAGATTACTCACTTGTACCAACTAATTGGAACACTCGAACCACCGTCTGTCAAGTGGGAGAGGTAGTTTAAACTACCTTCCTGAGCCTTTTGGTGGCATCCTGTCCTTCGGGTACATCTTATTGCACTCCGAGTCAATTGTCGGTCTTTCAACACGGCAACCACAGACAGTACCGAGTCCTAATACTATACGGTACCCACTATCATAACCTAAACTTCACTTAACAATTCCTCATATCTTTGCCATAATCGCGTACCTGTTCTTATTTCTTGTCGCTGGTGTGGAGCGTGAACACTTTCTGTCCGATCAACCTGTTAATTTACATTATCATTTTCTGCTTAACCCTTGCCAGTCTGTTCATACACATAACAGAGGAACACTTGGTGCTCAGCGCACCTCCGTGTCCATGAACTTATTCTTCACATCATTTGCATTATTTCAGGCACTTCATGCAGAACTATTGCAGAATACATCATTAAACAGTACATAACAGAGGTCCTGGCGGCGGCCAGATGCTGCATCTAAGGACCGTTAACATTCAATCCGTGGTCATAAAGGATTCGTGCATATAGCACAATGTCTGTACATTTCACATTATTTAGAAGCTACCTTTTATTACGGCTGCTCAATTTACATTCAGATTCTTTATAGGCAGCTTTACCATTTCCAAAATCCATGATCGTAGAGCTGACAATTCTTACAATTCAGAACCTTATCATCATGACAATCATCATGAGAGTCATTAACATAAATCGGATCTGAGGTGTCATCCCAGCTGGTCCTCCGGGTTCCCGGATCCTCTGTCAGTATGATGGTGCACAATCTCTCCGTAATAATCTCAGCACTCCTAGGAGGTTCTCCGGAACCTAACCTGCCACCATGAGGGAATTTGAGCGCTGGAAGCGCTTCAGTATCATTAGGCCGTTAGCGCCCATGACGCTCTGTACCCGGGGCTTTTAGGCCCTCAGAACAACTTCTGTATCATCATCAGTTATAGCTCTGTCTCAGCAGTGTTGCTCATTTTGTCATTTGCCACAGTTCCGTAATCAACTTTACTGATCGGTCAAGGATAATAATTTCCAACCGTACCTCACACGCTCAGGGGTGCCTTCTTTCATCATCTATCATCTGTGTCATTTTTGGCATAAACCCCGACATCGGTGATAAGACTGTCAAGCTCATCGCCATCAATTTCATCATCAATCACATTAGTACAACAATACAATAAGTAATAGACCACCCTACTTCCTTCATTTCCCATCCATTCAACCAGTACTTTACTCAAGTTGAGCATGTCTAGATCAGTAGCCTAAAATTTTACAACCCGTTCTAGGGCAGTTCACATAAGGAAGTGGCCACTTCCCTAGGTGAACTATCCTGGATCCGTGCGGTGGAACAGAGGCCTGCCTTCCAAACATATCCCAACTAAAGTAAAACCTTAACCTGCGCTGATACCAACTTGTCACCACCCCCTCCGTGCATGACCTGACAGAAGCAGACACGAGGCCAGAAGGACGGTGGTGATGGTCACTTTACCTTTTGTAATGCAGCCAGTACATTGCGTTATATCCATAACCTGGGCCCTAGACCCCAGTTACAACCATTACCGACAGTTTTATGATTTCTATCTAAACCACCTGTCAGTCAAACACTTTTAATAAATTCCACAGGTTTCTAAATTAAGTTACGTAAAATTTTCTCGAAACTAAACAGATAGGGCTACAACCACATAAATTTTAATAATTTTTTACAAAGCCAATTGGTACAGTTTAATCAGCCAAGTTACCCCAAAAATGGAGTTTTCTGAAATTCGGCATCACTTCATTTCTTTCGTGCAGTTTAGACAATCATAACAATGTACAGATAAATTGAGCTATGCTCAAACCAGATACATCAAAAGGAAGCTGCCTCCAGCAAGTATTTCCTGATAAAGTAAACATGCATCATCAATAATCATGGCATCAAACATACATACATCGTCTGTCATTCAACAATTAAGGAATATCGCATACATTTGTCAATAATTATTGTCTATGCTATATGTATTATGCAACCTACATCTACAGAGCCTACTTTACCAATAAAAGCATACACTTTAATCAGGGATTCGAATCTAAAAGATTTCGAGAATCACCACCTGACACTGGTGCTGCTGCCACTACATAACAGAGATAAGTGTTAACCATCAGTACATATGCAATCATTCTGTTTCTGTAAATCTGTAACATAAATAGTAACTTCATCTATAACATTATTTTGTTCTCTACCGGAAACTCCCCTATACTGTACATTTCATTAAAAATTTCATAGGAGCAATGGAAATACCTCAGAATTAGAATACAGTATGGTCAGGCGGAATCTCCATCCGCGACCCTAAATCTCGATGCTCCTGAAATAGGGAGATATAAGGGGTGAGTTCCAGGGAGAACTCAGTAAGGGGTTAGGTAGAAGTAAAGGGGAAAAATCTTTGTTCATTGCCTATAATGATAATGTTAGCCTGACACTATACAGTATACAATATATATAAAAACATGCAAATGATATGCAATGCACAATTCCATTCAATCATTCATTCTTTTATTCTTTCTTTCTTTCTTTCACGATGGCCCCCGGTAGTTATTTCCCAACCCCGGAGCTCTGTAGTGGCGTATAGTACTAGTGCAGGGCGTACGGTCCCTATATACCATCAGCATCAGGTCTACCACCATAATCACGCAGGTCATGATACTGGGACCTGGCAGATCATCTGTCATCAATCGTCAGGTACTACGAAATGGTCACGTATAACGTGACTCCAGACCTGGAACATTAATCATCAATCATCGATCATCTATCATCAATCATCAATCAATCAATCATCAGGTCTACCGTGGTAATCACTAGGACGTGATACTAGGACCTGGAACATCAATGTCGATCGTTATGTGACCGTAATGCATCATTATCATCGGGAGCTATAGTCCCACTTCGATGGACCTGCAAGCCTTTACCCCTACCTTGGAACTAGACTCGGGATTCACCAGGCCCAACCCTCAGCCCGAGAGCTAGTTTCAAGAAGCTTATATACCATTCATGGGGAGTATTACGTATATAAGAAGGTTGAGCCCTTACCTGTAACCAATCTGCAAATCACTCCGTGAATCTGTGCTTGTCTATCCAGGCTTGTCTATCCATGCTTTCCGTTATCCGGATACCATTTCTGTGTCTGTTTTTGTACAACAGTACAATACATGAGATTTCATTCTATCATTACTTAACATTCACCATAATCTGTGTTTCAGTCCAATTTACCAGTTTGGCCGTTTCTTATCCGATATCCATGAAATTCTATACATGAGTAATATACCTAAGTATATCACTAACCGTGCCTTAACATTCCATTTTCTGCAATAGTTCAATAGCAATAATCGGTGTCGATCATTTTGGCTCATTTTTCCAAAATAGGCTAAACCTTTTTCGACTTCTCTATAACTTTATATTCATGCATTTCCATCCATTTAGAGATCATCCATGTATAAACATTCCATAATTCATCAACATTCATCAATTTCTCAATATTGTCCATTCTTGGACTTAGCCCATATCTATATCATAGGCATTGATTCTCAACTCATTACAAGAATTAAAGTTTCTTAGAATTATCATATAAACATAATTGAAGCATAAAAACATCAGAATCAGACACTTCAATCCTACACCATTTCCTTTGAACATTGCCTTAGCGCCATGATTAAGCGATAATTGGACATAAGTCCAAGTATTAATGTTGTCCTAAATCCACCCAACAACAACAATTAAGCATCAATTCATCAATCCCCTAATTTTTGTTCTTCATGACTCATGAACCCTAGACTCCAATTCTTCCAATTCATGATGTATGGATGGTTCAAAGGTTGTTTCTAGCTATAATTCATCATTAGAACATACTAGCCTCTTCAATTTCCCAAGGGTTGGACTAATTTCTTCAACCATGAACAATAGTAATTTCGCCCCTAATTTCGGATTTCATCGATTTTGATATTGTTGGAGCTCGATTCTTGTTGCAATGTTGTTTCTACAATGATCCTTGCATGATTCCACTTCCACATTGATCTTGGAGGCTTAGAAATGAGGTTTAGATTGAGAGGTTTTCGGGTTAGAGAGAGAGAGGAGAGGGAGAGCAAAAATCACAAGTGAAGAAGAAGACCCGATATGGCTTCTTTAACAATTCTGGTATGCCTGGCGTGATCCCGGCATTATCCATCACGCCAGGATCCTTCTCATTTTCCATCTACCCTGTTTTTCACTTCCCATGGCGTGATGATCACGCCTTGATCACGCCTCAACTTCAAAATCTTCACCTAGGCATTTTTCCAGCTCCTGGCATGATCCATGGCGTGATGATCACGCCTTGATCACGCCCTGGACTCCATTTTCCACCAGATGGCCATTTTCCTCCTTCTTGGCACCATACATCATGCCTCCATCACTCCACCATCATGCCTGGAGCCCCAGAAACATCCTTCCTTCCATTCTTTCTCCCCTGGCGATCTGAGGTGGTTCCTACCTCGTTTCATGGGGAACATTATACCTTATAACCTCCCGAACATAAAATTTCATGCATTAAACCTTAACTTAACTTCCTTACATAAAACTTATCTTTCTTGTACCTTAACCGTGGGAACCAAGTTCTGGTGCCATAAAGTCGCCATCCTAGCTTGGTGGTTGTAACAAATAATCTCCTATGCTAATTGCACCCTAGAAGATGATAGTTAACTACTCACTAATTAACTTATTGATTATGCTAATTAATGAAGTAGTAAACATAATTAAAAACAAAGATAATACTTGTACTCCAAAAAGAGCTCCCAAATGTAGCTTAATTGTAGAGAGTGAGTGATAATGAAGTGTTAATGGTGTATTTGGTCTAATGACCAACCCATTGTATATATAGGCATTTCCTAAAGACTAAAAAGACCCTAAACAGTTTGGTCTTAGAAGAGTAAATTGTTAGTGGTAAAACAGACTAAACACAGGCCAAAAAATCGGATAATATTTCATAACCGTTTTGGAGGAGAGAAATTCCCGGTGGGTGTGAACGGCACCGTGTACAAAATGAGAAGTGGCTCCGTGTGCATTTTCACCGGATGGGTGCGACGGACTTAAAATGTGCCATTCGGGTGCGATTACCAGTGCCGGGTTCGTGCATGATGCAATAAAGGTGCGCCCTCAAGGCGCGGAAGAATGACGCCGAGTTCTTCATGGCGCCATTTAGGTGTGTCGTCATGAAGCCGTGTTTGGCGTCGGGCTTTGGCCGCGGAGGATGAGAATGGCGCCGTGGAGGCGTGGTTTGATTGCACCGTGATGGTGCTATAACTGGCACCACTTACTTTGTGTGTGACGCATCAAAGTGGCGCCATTCAACTCAGGGATCAGCCCTCCAACTTCCTCCTCTTTGTAATTTAGTCCGGAAGGTGATCCTCTTTGCGTTTCGACTCTCCAATCTAACTCAGGATGGACTCGTGTATTCCATTTGTCGACAATCTTCATCCCGAACCTCACTTTAACGCTATTTTCCTTCAAATTCACCTCAAGGTGTGCATCCTGTAAGATTTAGACAATTATACGTAAAATGCATCTAAGTTAAAGTAAATCAGGGATAAATGATGAAGATTGTGTTCTAAACACCCTGGAAATATGTGAGTGTTTGTACACTCATCAAGGCACCATTTGGGTCACCCTAGAGGCGTCGTTTGACGCGCCTAGCTTGAACGAGGTGTTGTTTTGTATGCCCTAAAGGTGCCATAATTGGTGCGCTTGGCCTGGAGGAGGCGCCATCTGATCCGCCCTAGAAACGTGCCTTGTAAAGGAGAGGCGCTAGTTCAAGGCGCAGAACTAGCACCTCATACACGCGTCTGGGCCCCTAATTTGCACCATTTGTATTTTAATCCCCATTCTTTCTCCTTTGTGGAATTGGGTCCTTCCAGATTTAACCTAGGTTTCCGGTTCTCCTTATGTGAAACTTTTCATGCTCAAGACTACTATTATCTCCAAATTACACTATACAATTCTCATATTAAGAATCACGCAATGTTCACCAAACTCTCAATCAAGAAAGATTCCTCTATAAATGACTTAAACTAAGCATTTTACAAGTATACCCATCATTGACAACATGCAACACTCTTCATTTCCTATATACACTAGCTTACAATTTTTTTAATTTTCCACTTTATTCACAAAAAAGAACTATTTCTGGTAATTTTTTGAAAATTTTGAAATTTTATATATATCCTAGAAAAAGAAAAATTAGATGCTTGTTGAGTGGTTTAAAGAACGAAACACATCAAAAGGCAAGCTATCAAACCCGTCATACAATAAGTGTAAACTCCCCCCCACACTCAAATTCAAGCATGTCCTCATGCAACAGGAATGAAGTAAAAGAGAGAAGGTTTGAAAAGTCATACCTCGGGGACCAATTCAGGTCCCCCAATGCCTTGGATGGTGCGGGCTTCTCTAAAAGCGGCCCGGGAGACTCCAAGAATGTAAGGAGAAAACTATCATCTATTTACAAAATTATGCACATAAAAATATATACAATCAATCCAATTTTCTAGAGTCCATGAAATAAGCAAATAATAACATGCGGACTCTAGAAACACGGGTTGTGACTTGGGTATACAGCATGGAAATACACAGTGTAATGTAGCACAAGTCACACATGGGAAAAACACACAAATGAGCATGTTGTGGATGTGATAGTAAAACATGTATAAACACGCAGGGCAGAAGGATGTATGTCATATGTGAATGTAAGCATACATGGTAGAAACAAAGTACTCCATCTTCTCATGATCATGACATGCAATTCCAAATGCAAATATGTAACATGCTTTCTCTACTAATCAATACAACTCACAAAGATAGGCAAACTCAGCATACATGCTCGTGTTTCTCAATCAACATCAGACATTTAACAAATATAGAATGGCAAGGTCAAAGGTAACCAGTAAGCACATGGTCTCTAAATATCTCAATTAAGCTCAAAGACTAAGGATTACCTTTTTGTCTTCAATTGAAAAGGATTCAGAGACCTTAGTTGAACCTTGACCTTGAAAGTGAAGAATGTCTGACAGTTGATGGATGTTGTGCTGATTGTTGGAGTTTTGAAGGCGAATAGGCGATGGACGTTGAAGTACTACACTCGGGAGATCGGATGAAGATATCAAAGAGCGAGGTGTAATTTTTGGACAGCGAGCGTAAGTTGGTGACACTACTATGCCGCCATTAAGTAGTACTAGGGATCGACCTACAATTCTAGACTGTCATTTGTATCTATACATGGTGCCAGTATAAAAATGCCTAGAAGTCACGTCATGTATAAATCAGGATGAGCAAGTTTCTGTTACACCCACATCGGAGAAATGGTAAAAATCCAGGAAAATTGCCGGAGGGCAAACTTGTAATTTCTGGGATTTTATGTTGAAGCGTGCGGGACACATTTTCTGATGTTCTCATATCCCGAGAATTGAATTGATGATT